>JBBPJW010000814.1:0-20469 GCA_038088935.1 Pulveroboletus aff. viridisquamosus
AGGTCAAGACTGAAGAACCCAGCCTTGACATCTCCTGCTTATATATTGCTGGCAAGAGTGCACGGACCAGCTACAGGAGACCTACCCTAAGGGAGCTATCTATGGAGCACCAATAGCTAAAGGGGCTCATGACTAAGTAATAGATAAGAGAGGAGAATGCATGGAGCAGATATGAAGAGTAAGGCAGTGGCCTCTCGTAAGATGTGGGGGAATGGAAGAGAAGAGATATGCCACACCATGAGGATGTGGAAGAATGGAAAGGAAGCACCTAGATCCAGATCTATGAAGAAGGCATGGCAACCTGAAGGCTGAGGAGATCTATCTAGATCTCTGCCACAGATACAGATCCTAATCTCCATAGAGATATCATCGGGTACTGATCTAAGATCCCATCAGGAATCCAGCCATATCACATGACCTATATCTTAGTGCAGGGGAATACTCATAAAGGATTACTAACCCTAGCCTAGGGCTTGCCTTGTAAGGATACTTGTTTGCATGATCATGTGCAACTGATCACATGACCAGCGCATCACATGCTCTAAGGTTCCCACGGTCACGTGTGACCATTGTGTTAGGCTTGTGCCATAACAACTGGTACTTCTCTTCTTTTTGATCCCTGTACCACATGTATGGGAACTCTCCCATCAGGGACATGGTCTATGTGCTATACTATAGTCTATATAAACCATAGCATAGTGTCTCAAAGCTCCTTAGCTTTGAGCACTTGTATTATACTCATGTTAACTCATTGCTTCCCTTGATTTCTTTTCTCTTTGAGAGCTTGTGGCACATTGAACTTGATGTGCATAACATTGCTACATAGTGTGCATGGATTAGGCCATAAGGAATAGATGAGGTAGCTGGTATACAGAAAACAGTGCTAAATAAGGAAATAGGGCAAAGGGAAACTAAATAGGAACCAATGGCAAATGGGGAGTAATTAGTAAAAGAAAGCAAGGCAAAGGTAAAATATGACATTAGAAGTTTAGATCATGACATTAGAGAAAGTCTAGGCTATAATGAGATAAAAGGCTATGCTATATAAGATGCAAAAACTAGACCAGGCTAGACCAGACCTCATGGCATGATAAGATATAAGATAAGACAAGATTAAAGAAAGCAGTCAAAGATAGTAAAGAGTAAAGAGAACTTAGCTTAGGATATGAATGAAAAATAGCCACTAGCTAAGTAGTGCCAGTATATAACAGATATGATCATGTTAGTTTTGAAAGTATATATGCTTGAGCATTTAATTTAGAGGTGTTGGTGATACTAAACTTAGAGCAGTTTTCAAGAATAAAGAGACTAATGAGATAATCTTTACTGGCAACTTGAGCATTAAAGAAACTAAAAGTGGGTATTATGAGCTTAAATCCAAAGAAAAATAAAAACATTTGAAGAGATACTTATATCAGAGAGATACCAACCAAAGGGATAAAACAAGTGCTTTAGACTAGAGAGCTGTTAAAATGTTAATGTAGCATTAAACTCTGGAAATCTCCTGAAAAGTCCAGAGATTTCAGATGGTTGAATGGGACTTGACTTTACCTTATATAATGTGCCCTTGTACAATTTGATGTCCTGATTTGTGAAGGTTGAAGATATAGAAAAGAGCTGTTATACACTGGCACTACTTAGCTAGGGGCTATTTTTTATTCTTACTTTAAGCTAAGTTCTTTTTACTATTTACTATCTTTGGCTGCTTTCTTTGATCTTGTCTTATTTTTTATCTTATTGTAGCCTAGATTTTCTCTGATACTGTTATACTGCAAGACTTTGAGCAACTATACCTATAGCCTTGGTGTGCACTCCTGCTGCTGCTAAGGGTTCTTCTGAAGCCTAACCTTTGAACTAGAGGCTAGGAGAACTAGGAAAGAGGAATACTGAGTCAAGGGACTTGTGAAAACCTTAGAGGTTCAAGTGCACAAGACTGGAGACTCCAGCTTGGACTTGGACCCCTTTTATACTATTGCATCTTGAGCATGGACCAAGAGAGTGTGCCCTGCCCTATAGTAGTGTACAGTAAGCTACCCAATGGCAGAAAGAGAGTGAAAGTCTAGAAATACATGAGGAAAACAGGTAATATGAGATTATAGGCTAGATTAGCCTAGATCTAGTGAAGTGTAAAGTGGTGAAGGTGTAAAATGTGAAATAGTGAAGATGTGACATGGTGACACAGTAATGGGGTGACATGGTCACATGATGTGAATATGTGAAGGGTCAGAAGAAAATGCAACAGGGTGAAAAATAAAATAAAAGGGAAAATGTGCATTATAACAGATATTATGGCCTAGCCCTCTGATGTCATATCTTACCTTTGTCATGCTTTATTTTACCAATTACTCCCTATTTGCCATTGGTTTCTATTTAGTTTCCCTTTGCCCTATTTCCTTATTTAGCATTGTTATCTGTACACCAGTGTTATGACATGTTTTTTCTTTTCTTGATCACATCACATGATGGGTCACCTGACTCAGAGCTTAGGGTTAGCCTCATGCCTTTGACCCTGGCCTTACCTTCTTCATTTCTGCTCTTTCTTCCATTTCTCTAAAGCAAGACCCTTAATGGTTTACATGTGTGCTTTTCTTCTTTTTAATGCCTGTGCTGCATGTATGGGAATATTCCCATTAGGGACTTGGTTCATGCATGGTACTGTAGCATATATAAACTGTAGCATAGATGACTCAAAGCCCTTAGCTTTGGGCACTTGTATATTACTTGTGTTAATTCTAGCTTCCTTTAAAATCTCTTTCCATCTTTCTGAAGTCTGTGGCACTTTGATCCCAAGGTGCATAACAACCAGCTACCTCATATATTCCTCATGGTCTGGTCCATACATACTTTGTAGCAATATATAAAGAGACAAGGGCATTGTTATGGGGATCTCCCCATCCTGGCCTTGGTTCTCAAACTACCTTGGTGAGTGCCTGTCCTTGAATATCTGCTAGGGCTTTTGGCTAGTGGCCCCTAACTAGGCTGGTTAAAGAGAAAGCTAGAATGATCCTGTGTAAAGCCTAGTGGGCTCAGCAACCAAGCGAGTACTGCTCTAGAGAGCTTCTATGGATTCCCTTCTTGGAAATGGACTAGAGATTGTAGGAACCCCCCTATATAATCCGCTAAGGGACAAGAGAGTGAGACTGAGGAAACCTCAGCTCATGCCCCCTGCCTTATATATTGTCAAAGTCCATGCACAGACCATCTACAGGAAGCCTACTCTAATCTAAGCTATCTATGGTCACCAATAGCATAAGTAGCTCTGGACTCTGGATATATAAATAGGAGAGGGAATGCATGGATTGTACATGATGGGTGAGGCAGTGGCCTTATGGATATGGGATGGTAGAAGAGATACACCACACCATGAGGATGTGGGAGAATGGAAGGAAGCACTGCCCTGGTTCTATGAATGCAGCATGGCCACCATAAGGCTAAGGAAATCCATCTGGGATCTCTGCCACAGATCAGATCCTAATCTCCGAAGAGATATTATCAGAGTCCTAGATCTAAGATCTCATCTGAGATCCAGCCACATCATGTGACCTAGCCTGTGTGGGGGAATACTCTGAAGGACATCTGACCTTAGCCTAGGGTTTGCCTTGTTTGGCTACTCATTCACATGATCACATGTGACCATGTGTTAGGCTGGAGCTGTAACAGGTATAGACTGGCTTCCTAGTCTAGAGCACTTGTTTACTTGTTTACCTTGTTTTCTAGTGTCTTTTCTAGGCTGCCATTCTTTTGTTCTCC
Source organism: Pulveroboletus aff. viridisquamosus (assembly GCA_038088935.1). Taxonomy (NCBI): domain Eukaryota; kingdom Fungi; phylum Basidiomycota; class Agaricomycetes; order Boletales; family Boletaceae; genus Pulveroboletus; species Pulveroboletus aff. viridisquamosus. The sequence continues at coordinate 3,751 of JBBPJW010000814.1, forward strand.
CCAGTTTTGGGCACCCCCCAAGGTGGTTTCCTTTTGCTGTTGGTCTAGAACCATAACAAGAGCCATCTCAGAGTTTAAGAAGGAAAACTGTCATATTCCACATTTTGAACTCAATTCTGACCTGACTTCTACTTGATTTTCCATGTTTAGTGCTTGCTAGTAGGCTATACTAGTCCCTGATTCTTTTCCAAACAACTCTGGCCTTTCCACTATTACTTCATTCTACTTCAATTGTACTTATGCTTTCTCTGCACTAGCAATACTATAGCTGCTCTAACCCTCTGACTGTTATACTGCAAGATCTCGAGCTACTATACCTATATTCTTGATATGTGCTCCTGCTGCTGCTGAGACTACTGCTAAAGCCTAACCTTTGAACTAGATGTTATAATATCTTTTTTCTTTTCTTAATCACATGACTTTATCTTATCTTTTTCATGTGGTTATCTAATCTTTATCTTATCAGGTCACATGACGGATCACATGATCCAGGGTATAGGGTTAACCTCATGCCTTCAGACCCTGTGCTTCTTTTTCATTTTTGTTCCTTCTCTTTCATTTCAGAAGCTGAACTTTTAATGGATCCCACAGATGCTTCTCTTCTTTCTGATCCCTGCACCTCATGTATGGGAACATTCCCATCAGGGTCTTGGTCCATGTGCAGTGTGCTGTACTATAAGTACTGTAGCCTTAGCATCTCAAGACTCCAGTCTTGAGCACTTGTATTATACTCATGTTAACTCAAAACTCCATCCTTGTACCTTTTCCTTGTGGGCTCATGGCACTAAAATCCTTGGTGGTTCAAGTACACAAGACTAAAGAACTCTAGCTTGGATTTGTACCCCTTTTATACTATTGTATCTTGAGCATGGATTAGGAAGGTGTGCCCTGCCCTACAGTGGTGTACAGTAAGCTGCCCAATGGCAGAAAGAGAGTAAGAGTCTAGAAATACATAAGAAATATAGATGATATGAGATTATAGGCTAAACTAGCCTAGATCTAGTGAAATATGAAGTGATAAAAGGTAAAAATGTGAAAATGTGAATGGGTGACATGGTAAAGGGGTCATGTGATGTGACTGTGTGAAGAGTACAAGAGAAGTGCAAATGGGTGAAAAATAGAATAAAAAGAAAATATATATTATAACACTAATTCATTTCTGCTTTATTTCATTTTTAGCTTTATCTTATTTTCAGTTATTTAGTACAACTTTGTCTCTATGTTGTTATCTCCATACTAATTCACTTTACCTTTGTACTCTCTCCCACTCTTGTTTTTGTTACATTTTTGTTTTAACTCTTATATCTTCTTTCTATCTTTTGGTTTCAGACTGACATGCCTTGACACTGTCATTGCTGACATCTTCATTTGTCTCCAAGATGCATTGGCATCTGCCTTTGCTTCAAGGACAACTCCAGTCTCATTTTCTCTTTTTGCTTAGATTTTTTTGCTACTCTGGAACTATAAGTACTGTAACTTCTATATGGTACTGTAGTTTGAATATTGACAAAAACACCTCTGTCTTGAGTTTGTTCTCACTCTAACTGAGCTTTCAAGCTTACTCTTTGAACCTCTGGTTTACTCTGGAGTAACTCCAGATCTTAATGGAATTCTTAAGAAAATTTTAGGGGCTTGTTCTTATTATAACTAGGTTTAACAATCATTATTTTGCCTGTCCTTTGTGTTGAGCTGAGAGACTGCTCTCCTCTTTTTCTCTGATCTCTTTGTAAATTGAAACATTAGGTTGTGCAAGAGTGCACCATATAAAATGAAGCCAAGTCCCATTCAACCCCAAAAAAGCTCTCTTCTACCTTCCAGAATCTCCAGACTTCTTTAAAAGTTCTTAGAGCTATGCCCTCATCTACAGATTAAGCACCATCAGTAGGCTTAACCCAGGAGTTTGCTCTGGAGCTCTTCTTTACTGTTATCCTGAATCCTAATAGTATCTTGCATCTAGAGTTTATCCTCTCTAGCTTCTCTATAGCCTAGTAGCATGCTTGGCTTAGGAGATCCTTTAGTACCCCCAGGATTAGATCTGACAGTGGAGCAACTAGGTTGCAATTAGATGCAACTATTAGTAGTTTTGACAGAGATAGGCAACATAAGAAGTATCAAGCCCAGTTATAAAGAGAAAAGTCATCAAGACTTTACTAAAAATGTTCATCAAGAACTAGTATAATCTCTGGAGTTGTCTGGAGAATTGAAGGAAAGCCAGAAGGCTTGGTTAGAGTAAGAACAAGGTAAAGAAGTAATTTAGCACTTAAATTCTCAGATTAGAGTTGAATCATTAGAATCAATTCTAAAGGCTCCAGATTGTTTAGAGGGTCAGGAGTAAATCACAAGGGCTCTGAAATGAGGATAAAAAAAGGAGAAGTAGTTTCTGTTAATATTTGAACTAAAGTACTACACATAGAAGTATTTTAACTTATATACTACAAAGAGGGCAGATTATTTAAGAAGAAATGAAGATAAAACAGGAGTTGCTGTCATATCTTATATCTCAGATCCAATTTTAACCCAGCTTACACTTGGCACTTACATTTGGTGCTAACCAGCAAGTTATTCTAGCTCCCTGGCTCTTCTTCATGTAGTTCCAGTCTTTTGATACTATTTCACCTGACTTCAGTTGCATCTATGTGCTTTTCTATGCAGTTGTCAGCACAAGCTACTCTGACTCCTTAATTTCTTTTATTTCAACTCCAATCTTGATCTATTCTGTTTTTTGTTACCTAGTATACCTTAAATCTTACTGGAATGCAATTCTATTATGTTGAGCTAAATACTAAATCCTAGCTGGGTTCTTTCCCTGATAGATGCTTTAATCTATGACAAGAGTTGATTTTAACTAGGACCAACTAGAACTAGAAAAGAGGAAAGAGAGTCAAGATACTTGTATAAAGCCTAGGGCTCAAGTGCACAAGACTGGAAAATTCCAGCTTGCACCAGCTCTTTATATATGATACAGATATGTGCACAGACCATGTAACTAGGGTCTGCCCTAAACTAGGCTACAGTAAGCAGACCAATGGCAATAAGAGAGTGAGTACCTTAGCAGTTCCTTATGAAAACTGCTAGGTAATGATGTCATGGCCTGGAATGTTCTAGAACATGAAATATGAAAATGTGAAGTGTGAAAAGGTAAAAAAGTGAAAAGGTGAAAGGATAAGGGTTCCCAGGGTCATGTGATGTGAAAAGTAAAAAATGATTATAACAGAGCCCAAGCTTTAGGAGCAGATGATACAAGTGATTAAGACTGGAGAGACTCCAGGTCTTGCCCACCCTGTATATATATTGCCAGGAGGCATAGCCTTATATACAGGATAAGTAATCTACTATCTATGTAGCCAATAGCAGTTATCTCTCATACCTTCTTAAATAGGAAATAGGGCATAGGGTAATGAGTAAGGAATAAGGCAGTGGCCTCATGGATCAAGGAATTAAAAAGAGAACCACACCATAAGGATGTGGGAGAATGAAAGTGCATCAGGGTCAATAGATATGAATAAGGCATGACTGCCATAAGGCTGAGGAGATCTATCTAGATCTTTGTCACAGATTTGATCCTAATCTAGATCTGTTAGATCAGATATCATTAGTATTAATCTAAGATCTCATCTGAGATCCAGCCACATCATGTGATCAACCCATCAGTGGGAAATACTCTGATATAATAAATCAAATCTAGCCTAGGGTTTAACTTTATGAGGCAGGTGAGTCCCATGGTTACATGGGTGAACCATCAGTGTTTGCTGAGTGCATAACATTCTCCAGTCTTGTGCACTTGAATCTCTAAGGTTTTCACAAGTTTCTTGATCCAATACCCCTTTTGCCTAGTTTTCCTAGCCTCTAGTTTAAAGATTAGGCTTCAGCAGTACCCTTAGCAGCAGCAGAAGTGCACACAAAGGATATAGGTGTAGTTGCTCAAAGTCTTGCAGTGTAACAAGATCTAATTCTGAGGATGGCTAAAAGATCTTTTAAGTTAAGCATGCTACTAGGCTGTAGGGAGGCTAAAGGGGGTATGTCTAGATACAAGATACTAATAGGATTTAGGGTGACAATAAGAGAGAGCTTTAGAACAAACTTCTGGATTAAGTCTTCTAATAGTACTTAACCTGTGAAACAGATGACTATCTGTTCTGCCTTGATACTTGAGCTATCTTGGTAAATGCTCCTAATCTGTCCTGAATAACTGGTAGGGCTTTTAGCTAGTGGCTTCTAACAAGGCAAATGAGAGAAGGTTATGACTACTTCTCTTGTATAAACCAACAGCTGGCAGAAAGTAGCTTATTCTGTATAACCAGCTAAGAGATCAAGAGAGCAAGACTGGGGAAAACCCAGCTTGCACCCCCTGCCTTATATATTGCCAGAATCTATGCATAGACCAAATACAGGAAGCCTACCCTAAGGTCTACTATCTATGTATACCAATAGTAGTAACTGCTTAGCTAATATATAAAGGATGGGAAAGGCATGGAGTGGGAATAAGAAGTAAGGCAGTGGCCTTATGGGTCAAGGAATAGTAATGGAAGAGAAGCCATACCATAAGGATATGGGAGAATGGAAAAGAAGTGCACAGAATCAGAGATATAAAAGAAACATGGCAGCAGCAAGGCCAAGAAGATTCATCTGGATCTTTACCACAGATGCAGATCCTAATCTAGATTCTAAGATCAGATATCATTGGGGACTGTATCTGGATCTCATCTGAGATCTGCCACATTATATGACTGATATCTTGTGCAGGGGAATACTCTGAGATAAAGAACTTAGCCTTAGTCTAGGATTATCCTTATTAGGCTACTCATTTGCACAATCACATGCTCCTGGTCACATAACTATGCAACCATTTGTATCACATGCTCTGAAGTTCCCACATTTATGTGCTAGAGATCATCATATTCACTAGATATGTAACAACCCATAGATAAGGGCATAGCTCTGAAGGCTTCTGAAGAAGTCTGGAGACTCTGGAAGATTGAAGGAAGCTTTTCTTGAGTTAGATAGGACTTGGCTTCACTATATATGATATGTTCTTGCACAATCCAATGTCCTGATTTATATAGGGGTCAGAGAAAGAGAGAAAAGCAGTCTCATGGCTTAATATGAAGGAAAGGCAAGACAAGGATTGTCAAGTCTAGTTATAATGAGAACAAGTCCTTAGAATTTCCTTAAGAATTCCATTAAGGCCTGGAGTTACTCAGGAGTGAACTGAAGGTTCAGAGAATGAGTTTAAAAGCTCAGTTAAAGTAAGAATAAACTCAAGACAGGGGTGTTTTTATCAATATTTGAACTATAGTACCATATAGAGATTACAGTACTTATAGTTCTAAAGTAGCAAAAAGATCTAAGTAAGGAGAGGAGATAAGACTGGAGTTATCTTAGAAGCAAAGACAGGTGCCAATGTAGCTTGGAGACAAATGAAGATGTTAGCAATAACAGCATCAAGGCATGTTAGTCTGAAACTAAAAGATGGTGAAAAGATGCAAGAGTTAAAACAGAAACATAACAGAAACAAGAGTGGGAGAGAGTATGAAGGTGAAGCAGAATAGTTCAAAGAGAACAAGATAGAAACAAAGTTGTACTAAATAACTGAGAATGTAACAAAGCTGAAAATGGAATAGAGTGGAAATAGAATGGAGGATCAAATTAGCTATAGTATTGCTAGTGCAGGGAAAGCATGAGAACAACTGGAGTGGAATTGAGTAGTAGTGGAAGAGCTAGAGATAAATGAAGGGAATCAAGGGCTAGTATAGCCTACTGGTAAGCTCTGAGTGCAGAAAACCAAGTAAAAGCCAGGTTAGAATTGGATTTAGAATGCAGAATAAGACAATAGCTTCTTTAACCTTCTGTTTCCTTTTTACTCTAATTCTGACTTTAGCTTTATTCTGTTCTCAGTCACTTGATATACCTTAGATTTTACTTCATCCTTTCTGGACTACTTCATTTCAACTTTGTACTTTTTCCTGTTGTCATTTTCTTTCTTATTCCTGTTTTAACTCTCATCTTTTTCTGTTATCTTTTAGTTTCAGTTCAACATGCCTTGCTGCTGTTATATCTGATATCTCCATTTGTCTCCAAGATCCATTGACATCTTCCCTTGCTTCTGAAATAACTCTAGTCTCATTTCATTTTCTTGCTTAGATCCTTTGCTATTTCAAAACTATAGGTACTGTAACTCTTGTATGTAGTACCTTAGTTTGAATATTAAAAAAAAACATCACTGTCTTGACTTCATTCTCACTCTGACCAAGCTTTCCAGCTTGTCCTCTGACCCTCTGGTTTACTTCAGAATACCTTTAGACCTTAATGGAATTCTTAAGGAAATCCTAAGGGCTTGCTTTTATTATTACTAGGCTTAATGCTCCTTGTTTTGCCTATCTTTTGTATTGAGCCATGAGACCACTCTCTTCTATACCTCTGACCCTTCTTGTAAATTAGAATACTGAGCTGTGCAAGGGTACATCATATAAGATAAAGCCAAGTTCCATTTGATTCAAGAAAAACTCTACTTGATCTTTTTAGAAATCTCCAGATTTTTTCAGAAGCCCCCAGAGCTATGCCCTTATCCACAAATGAGTCCCACTAGTGTGCTCAACCATGGAAATTGCCCCTGGAATTTTTTTTCTCTGTTACTCTGAGTCCTGGCAGTTTCTTGCATCTAGAGCTCACTTTTTCTAGCATTCTTCTAGAGTCTTAACAAGTATGCTTGAACTAGAAGACCTTTTTAGCACCTAGGAATTGGGGTTAATAGGATTTGATAAGCATTTCATGCTGTTTTAATACAACTCCTGTTTTATCTTTTTTTTTTTGAGATAATTTACTACTCTAAAGTTATAAGTACTATATCTCTATATATAGTACCTTTATTTGAATATTGACAAAAATACCCCTATCTTAACTTTATTCTTACTCTGACTGAGATTCATAGCTTATCCTCTGACTATCATATCATGTTCCATGAAGTCTACTTCATTTTATTTCTAGTGCAACTCCAGTTGCTTTTCATTTGTTAGCTATGTGTTATTTAGTTTTTCTTATCTCTATTCTCTTTCTATCTAATAATACCTACAACTTTGTATATGTAGCTCCATGCCATTCCAATACAACTCTATAGTGATTCTATTCTCACTTCCTGTTCCTGTTTCATTTTTGTTTCTATTACTCTTCAGTTTTATTATAACATAACATTTTCAGTGTCATGCCTAACATCTTCATTCATATCCAGGTTGCATTTGGCACCTGCCTTTGCTTTTGAGACAACTTCTGTCTCATCTCCCTTTTTCTCTTAGATAATCTGCTTTTTCAAGGTATAACTACTACAGCTCTGTATCTTGTACCTCAGTTTGATATCAACTTAACCAAGCATTCTCTTCTGCTGTTCTGCATTTTCTCTTTACCTTATGAGCAGGCTGTCATATCCCACATTCTGAATCCAATTCCAATCCAGCTTCTACTTGGTTTTCTGCACTTAGTGCTTGCCAGTAGGCTATACTAGCCCTTGACTTCCTTCATGCATCTCCAACCCTTTCACTACTACTCCATTCTACTCCAGTTGTGCTCATGCTTTCCCTGCACTAGCAATACTACAGCTTCTCTGACCCTCTGTTCTATTTCTGCTCTATTCTGTTTTCAGCTTTGTTTCATTTTCAGTCATTTAGTACAACTTCATTTCTACCTTGTCCTCTCTGAAATATTCTGCTTCACCTCTGCACTCTCTCATGCTATTGTTTCTTTCACATTCCTATTTTAACTCTTGCATTTTCTTACTATCTTTTAGTTTCAGACTGACATATCTTGATTCTGTTATTGCTAACATTTTCATTTATCTCCAAAATGCATTGACACCTACCTTCACTTCTGAGATAACTCCAGTCTTATCTTATCTTCTCACTTAGACCTTTTTGCTACTCTGGAACTATAAGTACTGTAACTCCTGTATGGTATTGTAGTTTAAATATTGATGAAAACACCCCTGTCTTGAGTTCATTCTTACTTTGACTAAGCTTTCAAGCTTACCCCCTGAATCTCCAGTTTACTTCAGAGTAACTCCAGGCCTTGATGGAATTCTTAAGGAAATTCTAAGGGCTTCTTCTTATTATAACTAGGCTTATCTTGCCTATTCTTTGTATTGAGCTGTGAGACTGCTCTTCTTTCTCCCTTTGATCCCTCTGTAAATTGGAACATTGGGATATGCAAGGGTACATTACATAAGGCAAAGTCAAGTCCCATCTGACCCAAAAAAAGCTCCCTTTGACCTTCTGGAGTCTCCAGACTTCTTTAGAAGCCCCCAGAGCCATGCACTTACCTATTGTTACACTTGGTCTGGGTAGAAACAAGTGTAGACCTTTGGAAGAGGGAACTGGGCTGTGGGTGGCTAGGGTTTAATGGTGGGTTGAATAAAATGTGGGCTAGGAGAGCTTGACGATAGTTAGCTTGGGGAGTGGTATAACTTATAGGGACAACACTGGCTTTAGACTTGACAATGGAGTCAAGAACACTAGCAATGCTGGGCTAGTGGTGACTAGGGTTAACTGGGAGTTCCCTCTTGTGCACTGATATGTGAACTAAGAGTGGATTGCAAGGTACTAGATATGGTGCAAGGATAGGAAGGTAGAAGTAGTATAAAAAGAGAGAGAAGGCAAAGTATGCTACTTATATAGTACAGAGAACAAGATTCAGACTCAGTTGAATAAGTCATAGGAGATAACTAATAATCCATGTGGAAATGGATGAAACATTGGAGAATCAGGTAATGGATCATATCCAATAACTAAGTACAAAGGAAGTGGATCATGTGTGATATCTGCTGAGTCAGAGAATGTTCTGGAAGGAAAGAAGAGGAAGTTCCAGAACAAGAACAAGAAAGCATCTGAGACATGCGAACATGAAGCTATGGCAAGCAAGAAAAGAGGAAAAAGAGAGGGGAAATGTAATACCTATAGGTTAAGCACCATTAGTAGGCTTAACCCAGGTGTTTGTTCTGAAGCTCTTCCTTACTATTACTCTAAATTCTAATAGTATATTGCATCTAGATTTTATCCCCTCTAGCCTTCCTATAGCCTAGCAGCATGCTTGGCTTAGAAGATTTTTCAGCATTCTCAAAATTAAATCTGACAGTGAAGTAACTAGATTGCTATAAGTTGTGACTTTATGCAGTTTTAACACAGGATCTATGCCCTTACACATCTGAACTCAAGTCTCTACAACTTACTCTGACCATCTGACCATTCTTTGCCCCCTTTCAAGATTTAGAGCACTAAAACTAGTGCAAAGGTGCACCACATAACATAAAGTCAAAGCCCTGTTTGATCATTTCTCCAAAGCATTCTGGTGAAGATTCAGAGTATACCCTAGTGTTTAACACTAATCCTCTGGGCTACTCCAGAGTATTTCTGGGTTTTACTGATATTTTTAAGGAAGTCTTAACAATCTACTTCTTATTATGACTAGATTTGACACTTCTTATCTTGCCTGTCCCTTATATTGAGCCATAATACAGTTATCTTCTCCATCTCTACTCTTTTAGCAATTTGAATACCAAGTTGTGTAAGGGCATATGATATAAGGTAAAGTCAATGTTAAATGAGGGTGCACTCTGAAACTATTCTGGAACTCTCTGGAATAGTAGTCTAATGGGGCTTGGCTTCACCTTATATGGTGTACCTTTGTACTAATCCCAGTATCCCAGATTTTGAAGGAAGTTAGAGGGTTGAGGGCATATGGCCTGCTCAAGAGGATGGAAGGAGGAGTTAGAGACAGAGAAAGAGAAAGAGAGCACTGAGTTATGTTGATATTCAAACTGAGGTACAAAATACAAGGCTACAGTATTTATACCTTAGAGAAGCAGGTTATCCAATAAGAAGGAGTTTGAGATGGGTGTTGTCTCAGATGCAAAGACAGGTGTCAATGCAACATGGATACCAACAAAAATGTCATATATGATACTAATAATGTCATGTCAGGATAAAACTATGAGATAAAACTATAAGAGACAGAAAATAAGTGAAAAGGGCAAGAAACAGGAAATGAGGCTGGAGAGACTACAGAGTGGTGTTAAAAAGACATGGAAGTATATATAAGAAATTTTAAGTATCATAGATAGACAGAAAATGAGATAAACAGAAACTAGTCAGCATATAGCTTAAGGGTAATCTCCAATCAGAGTTATATTGGAGATGTCACAGAGTAGAACATGGTGATCTGGAATATGACAGCCAAGTTCTATATAATCTAGAAAAAACTATTTCTGACCTTTTTTAGGAAAATCTCTGGACTTCTCTAAAGGCATCCAGAGTTGAATTTTCTCTTATGTTTTGGCCCTATTGTTAAAACAAAGTGGACTAAGTTTGAATACACTGTTAAAACAGTATCTTGATACTTAAAGCTCTGTCACATTTAATCTTAAAGAGTGTTATATTCCATATTCCAGACTCTAATTCTGACTTAGTTCTTAGTCATCCTTTATACTCTGAACTAACTAGTATGCTATACTAGAGATGTTACTTCATAAAAAGAATAACATTACAAGAAAGATTGCCAACCTGGAAAAATGAAATAATAACAGAGCAAAGTGAAAGCATTGGTGAATTTCCCTGAGGGTTTGGGTCAGGGAATAAGAATAGAAGAATAACTGATTGCATACCATTGCAGTATTTTCTAGAATGAAAGGAAAGGTGGATGCCTTTGCAACCCTTGCACTAATGGAGTATAATGAGGCTAAGAATGATATAGTTTGGGTTAATGGGGAAAACATGGGAAGAATGCAGGGTAAGGCTATATGGCCTTCTTGGCTGGATTTCCAAGCCAAGATAAAGAAACATTTTTACATTGAGGAGCTAACACACCAAAGTTTGAAGAAAATTCAGCAACTATGTTAGTAAGAAAGAAAAATTGATGAATTCCTCAACAAGCTTGATTTGCTGTGGAAAAAAGCGGAGATTAATGATGAATATGCCACTAAACTGCTGAAACAGGCAGTTAATTACAGAATATATGCTCAAGTTGAATTACAAGAAGGTAATAATGGCCAGTATCTTTACCTTTTCACTAGAATTGTGCAAATTGGGCACATATATGAGAAGATGACCATTAAATGGTCATCTATTTGCCCTTCTCCTCCTTTTTTCTCTCACTGACAATCAAGGTATAACCCTGGTCAGCATATCTATCCAACTCCACCACCATTTTGTTTCACTGCTATTGAAACTCAGCCTGAATAAGAAGCCTTAATGGAGATAGACTAATAAGATGTTTATTTTTCTTATTCTCCAATCACATGTTACAACTGTGGCAAACTTGGTCACATCTCTCATATCTGTATAGCCCCATAAAATCCTGCCTTAACAATGACTTTTTCAAGGACTTCACCATATCCTTAGCAATAGTGGCAACAACTGTTATAATTTCATTTTCACTTTTCTTTATTTTTATCCACTTTGCACTTTTCACTTTGACTCTTCACATGTCATATCACATGACCATGGTAAACCTTACCATTTCACTCTTTCACCTCTTTACTCTTTCACATCTTCACATATCACAAATCTAGACCAGCCTAGACCATGACATTATTACCTGGCAGTTACCATGTGATACTGCTAAGGTACTTGCTCTCTTAGTGCCATTGGTTGGCTTACTGTAGCATAGTTTAGGGCAGACCTTAGATACATAATCTGTGTGCATTTCTGTATTATATATAAGGGCTAGCACAAGCTGAATTTCCCAGTCTTGTGCACTTGAGCTCTAGGGCATTATACAAGGCACTTGACCCTTCTCTTATTTCCTTTTGCCTAGTTCTAAGTGGGTCTAGTCCAAACCACTGCTTTTAGTTGCATTTACCAGGTCAGCATCAAGACATGAGGACAGGATGGCCAGCAGCCATTTCAACAACAAGTATAATCCATTAGATTTAGAGTGTCCTCTTCTTCTGATGCTAATGGTTGGTGTTTGGCTAAGCCAGAGGCTCTAGGCCCAGTATACAACATGGCAGATGTGGCCTGGTTTTAGAAAATTCCTGTAGTGTTTTGAAACTCAATAAAGGAAGCCCAAGCCTACTTTAAGGATGTGTTTGAATCTGTGGCCCATTAAACAGTGGGAAAAGGTCAAGAAAGTATGGGGAACTAGATACCATGTCTTCCAAACATTCTTCTTTATTAAAATTTGTATCATCTTGCCTTTAGACAACAATTGACTGTTTTTATGCTGGAAAGACACCTTTTTTGAGCATGGCCCCAGCTTAAGGGTGCTTAACTCCTTTCACAAGAAATACTAATGGTTATTTATATACAGACTTCAATTTTGAAAGAAAAAGCCTAGATAACATCTTCAATAGAACAACAAGAGATAAACTAAGGGTAGAAACAAAGATATTGGGAGAAGTACAAGAAAAAGAAGGGATTTGAATATCAAATTGTGGTTTCACCAATGCAATTATTGATTCAGGAGCCTTACTAACCTTCATTGATCAACAGTACATATGAAAACATAATTTGTATAAAAAGCTAATGAACTAATATTTAACAGTATACAATGCTAATAACACTAAGGGTTCAATAGGAAGAATAACAACTTACATTGTCATCTATTTTTTCCTCAAAGGCAAAGATAAAACATGGCATTAAGAGTAAACTATAGCAATGGTGTCAAACTTTGGGATCATTAATGTTATGGGTAACTACCCATCCTTGCTTGGTTATTGTGTCACCTTGGTGAACACCTTAATCTGAATAACTGCTAGGGCTTTTGAGCTAGTAGCTCCTAACTAGGCAGATGAGAGAAGGTTGAATCCAGACCTCAAGAGCTCAAAGGGATCCCCGAAGGGACAGCTAAGAGATTGGAGCACTGCTCCTGCTAAGCTCAACTAAGAGACAAGAGAGTGAGACTGAGGAGACCTCAGCTCACCACTCCCTGCCTTTATACTATTGGGATCCATGCACAGACCAAGTACAGGGAGCCTACCCTAAGCTAGCTATCTATGGACACCAATAGCCTAAGTAGCTTGTACCTCTTGTAATAGATAGGAATGCATAACTTGTATGTGATGGGTAAGGCAATGGCCTTGTGGATAAGGGGAGGGAGAAGAGAGGCTGCCACACCATGAGGTGTGGGTGAAATGGAAGTGCACTGCCCTGGTTCTATGAATAAGGCATGGCCACCATAAGGCCAAGAAGATCATATTGATCTCTGCCACAGATCCATGTTATGGCTCAAGCCTAACACGACAGTCTCACATGACCATGGGAACTGTAGAGCACGAGATGCGCTGGTCATGTGATCAGTTGCATGTGACTGTGCGAACGAGTTGCCTAATAAGGCAAACCCTAGGCTAAGGCTAAGTCCATATTCAGAGTATTCCCTGGCATAAGGTATTGGTCACATGATGTGGCAGATCTCAGATGAGATCCAGATCTTCTGATGATATCTGATCTCTTGATCTAGATTAGGATCTGATCTGTGGCAGAGATCCAGATTGGATCTCCTTGGCCTCTAGGCAGCCATGCTGCAATTATAGATCCATACTAGTGCCATCTTCCATTCTCCCACATCCTCATGGTGTGGTTCCTCTTCCATTCCCTTCCCTTGATCCATGAGGCCACTGCCTCACTCCTCATTGTCACCCTATGTTCTCAGTCATCTATCTATTTAGAGGTCAGAGCTACTTTAGCTATTGGTGTCCACAGATAGCACACTTTAGGGTAGACCTTCCATACATGGTCTGTGCACTGACCTTGACAATATATAAGGCAGGAGGTGCAAGCTGGGGATTCCCCAGTCTTGCTCTCTTGACCTCTTGGCTGGTTATACAGACTGAACCTTCAGATCTGCTAGCCTTTGGTTTATACAAGAGTAGTGGTCTTACTTCCCTTTACTCTGCCTAGTTCAAGGCCACTAGCATAAAAGCCTCAACAGTTATCAAGGATAGGATAGAAGCATTCACCAAGGTTGACTTGAGCATCAAGGAGTAGCAGGTAGCCTCCCACTTCAATCCAGATCCTAATCTCCATTAAAGATATCATCGGATAGATCTAAGATCCCATTGGAGATCCAGCCACAGTCACATGACCTTGCAAGTGCTGGGGAATACTCTGAATAGAACTACTAACCTTAGCCTAGGGCTTGACCTTATAAGGCTACTCGTTCACACGATCACGTGCTCTTGGTCACATGACCCACATCACATGCTTTCTGAGTCTCTCACGATCACATGTGACTGCATATTAGGCTTGTACCATAACAATTAACCTACTTATTGAATATGACTGGTTCAAATAGCATAATCTGGACATAAATTGGATCAACAAAACAATTGCATCCAATACTTGTTAAGCAACATGTCATACAGTTCAAGTAGAAGCTGAGAAAAGCCAAGAACTCTGAAAAGAATTGTCTAAGGAAGTATGGTTCCTTTTACCTGTTTTCTTACAAAAGGGATTAGAAAGAATGCCCATCAGAAAACCATAGAATCATGTGGTGGATCTAAAAAAAGACTTTATATCTAGAAAAGGTTGGATTATTCCTTTAGCTGATTAAGAATTACAGAAAGTGCACAAGATTATCACAAAAGAAATAAAAAAGGGGTACATATGTCTTTTGAAATTGCTACAAACCTCTCTAGTATTCTTCATTGGCAAAAAGAATGGTGGTAAGTGCATGGTGATTAACTATTGATATTTAAATAAGCATACAGTCAAAAACAATTATCCAATACTGCTCATTGTTTCCCTTATAGATTACTATAAAGGAGCTAACCTGTTTACAACATTAGATTTCTATTGTAGATACAACAATATTTGCACTAGACAAGGCAATGAGTAGAAAGGGGGTTTCACTATGCCCCTTGGTGCCTATAAACTACTGGTCATGTATTTTAGAATATGCAATTCCTCTGAAACATTTCAAAACATGGTGAATAATATCTTTCATAATCTCTGGGCTGAAATACTTGCCTATATAGATGATATCATTATTTTCACTAAAAACAAGTTGAAGGCACAATACTATGAAGTTATTTGTAAGGTTTTTTAATGGTTGCAAAATTATAATATCTTTCTCAAGCTCAGTAAATGTCATTTTGCTCAAGAAGAAATTAACAATTTGGGCATGATAGTATCTAAAAAGAGAGTGAAAATATATAAATAAAACTAATACAATTCACCAATGGCCAATACCTTCCACAGTCAAACAAGTTCAATCTTTCTTAGAGTTGGCCAACTACTATTGTTATTTTGTCCTCAGATTTACTCAAATTTATGTTTTCTCAATATTTTCACTTGCAAGAATCATCTCTTTATATAAACCACTGAATATTAAGATGCATTCCAGCAACTTAAATCCATTCTTATTTCTGACCCACTTCTTATTTTTCCCAATTTCTCTCTTTCTGTTTGAATTTAAATAAATGCATTTAATATTGCTAAGGGCACTGTCTTTTTCTATTAACTTCCTGATGGTCTTTGGCACCCTATAGCCTAAATGTTACATTTTATCACCCCTGCCAAGCTTAATTATCCTATTTATGATAAGAAGCTGTTAGCAGTTATTTAGACTCTCAAGAACTGGCAACATTATCTTTTAGGTCAGTCTCATTTTTAAATCTGGACTAATCATAAGAAGCTTAAATATTGGCAGAAATCACAAGATTTGTCTTCTTATTAAGCTTACTGGCAAGCCACTCTTGCTAATTTCAATTATGTGTTCATTCATAAGCCTGGCACTTTAAATGGTCATGCTAATGCTCTGTCCCTGTCAAAACTCTTAGAGTTGTGACTTATAACAACCTAGTTGCTTCACTATCAGATCTAATCCTAAGGGTGCTAAAAGATCTTCTAAACCAAGCATGCTACTAGGCTATAGAAAGGCTAGAAAGGGTAAACTCTAGGTGCAAGATACTATTAGGATTCAGGGTAACAGTAAGGGAGAGCTCCAGAACAAACTCCTGGATTAAGCCTACTGATGGTATTTAATCTGTAGGTAAGGGCATAGCTCCAGAGGCTTCTGAAAAAGTCCAGAGATTCTGGAAGGTTAAAAGAAGCTTTTATTGAATTGGATGGGACTTGGCTTTACCTTATGTAATATGTCCTTGCACAACCCAACATCCTGATTTACAAAGGGGTCAGATGAAAAGAGGAGAGTGGTCTCATGGCTTAATATAAAGGACAGGCAAGACAAGGAGTATCAAGTCTAGTCATAATAAGAACAAGCCCTTAGAATTTCATTAAGAATTCCATTAAGGCCTGAAGTTACTCCAGAGTAAATCAGAGGTTCAGAGGGTGAGCTTGGAAGCTCAGTTAGAGTAAGGACAAACTCAAGACAGAGGTGTTTTTGTCAATATTCAAACTACAGTACTATACAGGAGTTATAGTACTTATAGTTCCAGAGTAGCAAAGGGTCTAAGCAAGGAGAAGAGTAAGACTGGAGTTGTTTCAGAATCAAGAACAGGTACCAATGCATTTTGGAGATAAATGGAGATATTAGCAATGACAGTATCAAGACATATCAAACTGAAACTAAAAGTGTTGTGGGAAAACCTCCCACGCTCTCGAATGTCTCTGGTCCTTGGGGAATGCCAATGGTCTCTGGACTTCCTTCTAGATCTTCTATGAGGCTTTTGACTAGTGGCCCCTAACTAGGCAAAGGGAAAGGATGAGTCGTGGATGAGGCCTTGTGTATAAACTAGCCAAGATAGTGGATGAGAGCTAAGGGGGACCCCACTAGGGGCGG
>JBBPJW010000815.1:0-20426 GCA_038088935.1 Pulveroboletus aff. viridisquamosus
ACAAGGCCTCATCCACGACTCATCCTTTCCCTTTGCCTAGTTAGGGGCCACTAGTCAAAAGCCTCATAGAAGATCTAGAAGGAAGTCCAGAGACCATTGGCATTCCCCAAGGAGTAGGAGTTCGAGCGTGGGAAGTTTCCCACAACATACTCTGCTTAAGCTACCCAGTTCACATTATAATCCTCTGAGTTACTTTAAAGGGCCTCTAGGGCCTTATAATCTCCCTAAAAGAATTTTAAAGCCCACCTTCATTATAACTAGGCTCAATGCTTCTTATCTTGCCTGTCACCCTAATCAAGTGCTAAGATCTATCTCCAATCACCTTCAACCACTCCTGTAAATCAGGATATGTGAGGCATGCAATGGCACATCACATAAGGTAAAGCCAAGTCCTATTTGCCTTACTAATAAATAGTTCTCTTTTTCTCTCTGGAAATCTCCAGGTCATTATGAAGGCTTCTAGAGAAAAATGTTTTAATACTTGCTGAGTATAAATCTCCTCCTAAAGGAATTGTTAAAACCAGGATTGAATATACTATTAAATGCAGGGATCCAGATCAAGTTGAAATCCTTGGTCAAATTTACTATTAGAACTCAGAGTTTCAAAGGAAAGGAAAAACTCTAGAAACAAACTTCAGATTCAAGTACCCTGGTAGAGCTCAAATATGAAAGAAATCATAACTCTGGAGGCTTCCTAGGAAGTCTGGAGGTTTTCTGGAAAAGAATTAGAAGAAGTTTCCCTAGATTAAATATAACTTGGCTCTATATTATATGTGTTATAACTCTGAATCTCAGAGGCTATACCTAGATGCTAGAGAAAGAGAAGGGACACAAAGAAGAACTTTAATGGAGGCTCTGAAGAGAAGTAACCAAGGAGGGATCAATAAAGAAGGACTCAGAAGAGACTCATGCTTGTATAACTATAAGCTAAGCTTTGAAAAGGACTGAGATTCAAAGAAGTACTAACTGCAAGATATAAAGTAATTAAGTCTGGAGAGACTTGACCACCCATACCTGCCCCTTATATATGACCCAGGGTAGCACACAAATCAAGTACACTAAGCCTATCCTAGACTACCTACTAGCTATGGATACCACTAGTAGTAAGAGTACACTATTAAATAAGTGAGAAGAAGGCATGGAATAAATATAAAGGAGTGAGATAGTGGCTTCATATATCAAGGGTTCAGAATGAAAAAGAAGAGAAGGACCCATAATGGAAGACCAGGGTCTTACATGAGAACAGGAATCTCTGCCACAGATATAATGAAATTATAAATGCAGATCCAAGATCTATTAGATTTATGGAGATAGCATCAAGATTTAAATAGAGAAGATCCATGGGCAGATCCTGGGAAGATCCCAGATTCCAAGTCACATAATCACTGATTGTTACAACTCTGGAAACCAGAGGCTACACCTAGCTGAGGATGGAAAAGAAGGAACACTGGAGAGAAAACTAAATGGTGGCTCAGATGAGGAGCAACCGAGGAATGCCTTGATGAGAGATGATGAGGAGGACTCGGATGAGACACATGCTTGAGCTTCTAAAGACCTCTGCCTCTGAAGGGCCTGGTTTCCTGAGAAGAGCTTTATTCTAAAGCCTAAAACTGCCTATAGCTGCAAGTAATAAAGTCTAAGGACTTTAGCACTCTGAGCCGGCCTTTATATACTACTCTAAGAGGTGCACGGACCATGTACATCTGTGTCTACCCTGAAGTCATACAGTAAGCTAGCCAGTAGCATATAAGGCATACTTGTGTAGGCTGTATGGTAAAAGCATGGGGCGGAAGTAAGGAATGAGGCAAAGGGCCTCTCATAAGATGTGGGGGAATGGAAGAGAAGAGGTGTGGACACAATGAGGATGGGAATCTCAATCCACAGATGAGATCACCTTGGCAGATCCATCAGATCCATGGAGATGGTCAGATCCGAGATCGGGGAGATCAGGGGAAGATCCAGGGAAGATCCCTAGATGTGTCTCATGGTCACTAACCTTAGAAGTACTCATATGTATATGCCAAGTCCTAAGTTAGGGTTTAGCCTGATAAGGGTTGTGATTCCCACGATCACGTGAGAATGAAAGTGGTCGTTGCATGGTTTGCAACACTGATCATGAAAATACTCATAGTAAAGTCAGACCATAAGCTAAAGTTACCTGAAAAGAAGTATGTCTTCTACAATCATATGAAGTAGAAGTATAGTTGCACATAGATATGTAACAATGTGATATACTCTTGCACAATTCAGTATCACAATTTACTGTGGGATTGGAGGTAGAAAAGAAAGTAATCTCATGGCTCAAACATAAGAGATAGGCAAGACAAGAAGTGTTAAGCCTAGTTATAATAAGAGGAGGTCCTTAAAATTCCCTTAGAAATATAATTAAGATTCAGAGGTGCTCTAAAGTAATCTGGAGGATCAGAAGATAAGCTGGGAAGCTCAGTCAAAGTGAGAATGATGTTAAAATGGGGGTGTTTTCATTGATATTTGAACTAAGGTACTATATATAGAAATATAGTACTTATAACTTTGAAGTAGCAAAATAAGAGAGAGAAAAGGATGAGACTGGAGTTGTTTTAGAAGCAAGGGCAATGTCAAAGTATCTTGAAGATAAATGAAAATGTCAGGGATAACAGTGTCAAGTTATGTCAGACTAAAACTGCAAAGTGGCAGTGTTATAATGTTTTTTTTTTCATTTTTACCATCTTTTTACTTTTCTTTTGACTCTTCACAAGTCATATTACATGACCCTGTAAACTCTTGATACTTTCACCTTTTCACATCTTCACATCTTTACATGTCATAATCTAGACTGGGCTAGACTATAACATTATGTCTCATAATTAGCACATGTTTTACTTAGTCAGATGCTCACTTTCTGCCATTGAATGGCTGACTAAGCAGTAGTTTAGGGTAGGCCAGACTTATATGATCTGTGCACACTTTTGTATAGTATATAAGGGTTCAGTCCATAGCCTGGATTTTCCCAGTCTTGTACACTTAAGCTTATTGTTATAATCATTTTTTTACTTTTCCCATCATGTGACCGTGGAACACCTTTCATCTTTCACCTTTCACATCTTCACATTTCACTCATTCACACTTTCACTCATTCACATATCACAGCCTAGACTATGACATCATTACCTGGCAGCTTCCTCATGGAACTGCTAAAGTACTCCCTCCTTTATTGCCATTGGTAGGCTGACTGTAGCATACTTAGGGCCGGAACCATTTACAATGGTCCGTGCACAAATCTGTAGCATATATAAGGAGGCTGGCACAAGCTGGGTTTCCCCAGTCTTGTGCACTTGAGCCTTGTGCTTTATACAAGTCCTTGACCTTTTCTACATTTCCTCTTGCCTAGTTCCATTGGGGTCTAGTTAAAACCCAATCTCTTTAGTTGAAAGGTGACCACTAGGATTCAACTCGAGCTTATAGTTCAACGGTTCAGTCACAACCGTTTCACTTATGCCTTATACAAGATACTTAATTCTAAACCTCTTCTTTTGCCTAGTTCTAGTTGGTCCTAGTCAAAACTAACTCTAGTTATCTCAAAGCACTTATTAGAGTAGTAGCCATTAGTTTAGTCTTCAGTTCAATGCATTGCCTGTGTGTTTTAGGCCGGAAGATATAAGAAGAAACAAGAAACATAAATAAGAAGTAAGAGTAGAAAAAAGTATGGAATTGAAACAGAGTGAACCAAAGAGAATAAAGTGTGAACTAAGGATATACTAAATAAATAAGAACAGAAACTAATTGAAATTAAAGTTAAATTAGAAAGGAAATTGTTATGCACCAAATTTAAGGTGCTCTTTATATATGACATAGACCAGTGTGTAATTGCAAATGAAAAACAACAAGAGGGCTTTTATGCTAGTGGCCCCAAACTAGACAAAATGAAAAGGCTGAGTCTAGACAAGAAATAAGGGATTCTTTATCTGTAGCATACTAATTCTAATGCACTAAAGAACAAGGAAGGGAAAAGGGGAGTAAAACACAGGTATTCAAGACTGGGGAAACCCCAAGTCTCCCAACCTCTTATATATTCAGCAGAGGTGCATAGCCTTAGTATAGGATTAGTAACTACTATCTATGGTCATTAATAGCAGTAATCATACATGCTGATAAATAAAGAAGCATAGAGGAAAGAGTAGGAGTAAGGCAGTGGCCTCATAAATCAAAGAATAGAGAAAAGAAGCCATACCATGAGAATATGGGAGAATGGAAAGGAAGCACACAGGAATAGTGATATGAATGCAGCATGGGTACTACAAGGCCATGAAAATCCTATCTGGATCTTTGCCACAGATCAGATATTATTGAAATCACAGGTCTGGATCTCATCTTGAAATCTGCCACATCATGAAAACCATACCATGTGCTGGGAAATACTCTGATAAATAATCAAATCTCTGTCTAGAGTTAACCTTGTTTTGGCAAGTGAGTCTCACAATCTTATAACAAGATTGTCAGTGTTTTCAAAGCACATAACAGGAATAAAGGGTTAAAGGAACTTGTACTGATAACTGGAAGAAGAAAGCACAAGTGCAACTAGAGTGGGGCAAAGCTATAATAAAGAGCTAAAGTTGCATGAAGGAGAATCAGAGAGCTAGAGTAGTTTGCTAGTAAGCACTAGAATGCAAGTACCAAGTATTAGCTAGGATGAAATTGAATTTAAATTCTGGAATATAACAGGAATAAAGAAGCTGTTACAGATCTATACTATTTTCTATTTTTACTTTATACTAAACTCTTTCTTTCATTTAGTATTCCCTTTATTTCTTCTTTGCATTACCATTAACATGTAATAGTTATATATATTGCATGGCATAAGCTATACAGCTAATATATAATGGCAGGGCCAGGCTTAAGCCTTTCTAGGCTTAAGTACTTAAGCCATTTACCTTCTCTTGATTCCCTTGGTATCTTCCTAAAACTCTATGTGCTTTTCTATGCTTATATTTACTTTTACCTAGCCCTGGGAAAAAAGATTAGTTTTCATGCTCCTTTGTTTTGCTTTTCTTATTGTCACTCTTAGCTAGTCTCAGAATCAGAAGTCATAACAGAAGCTTTGAAATAGGATTAAAATGGAGTGGAAAAAGATATTAATGGAGAAGTGTCAAGCATTGATTAAAAGCATGCCTAGAAGAATCAAAGCAGTCCTTATACATCAAGTACTAATTATATTCTAATAATCAAAAGTACATAAAGTGTTTTAATAGAGTCTCTGTTTTCAAATGGCCATATTTCCACAGCCATTGGACCAAATCATATGACTTAAGTGCAAAATTATAGCCAGGAGTAAATACTATATTTGGTCTTACCAAAATGAAATGAAATTCCCATGGATATTTGCAGGATGCTTTGTTGTTAAAACTCAAATTTGAATTCAGAGCTATTTAAACCATATCAAGTATGCTATTAAAACTAACAGTTTCAATACTGGTAAATCTCAAAATCCCTAGATGCTAGATAGAAACTCTAGAACTTAGGGTTTCAGAGGAAGAAAACTTCAAAAGTAAACTCCAGAGTCAAGCACACTAATGGGGTCTAAATTATGAATAAAAACATAGCTTCAGAGGCTTTTAAAGAAATCCAGAGATTTTTCAGAAAGGGTTAGAAAGAGTTTTCCTAGGTCAAATGGAACTTGGCTTCACCTTATGTAATATATCCTTGCATAGCTCAGTGTTCTGATTTACAAAGTGTTATGCTCCAAGCATATACTAATGGTCTTATTATGGCTCCAGCCTAACATGGCAGTCTCATGTGACCATGGGAACTGTAGAGCATGTGATGTGACTGGTCATGTGCCAGAAGCACATGATCGTGCAAATGAGTTGCCTTATTAAGGAAATCCTAGGCTAAGGCTAAGTCCTATATTCAGAGTATTCCCTGGTATAAGGTATTGGTCACATGATATGGCAGATCTCAGATGAGATCTAGATCCTTCCAATGATATCTGATCTCTCAATCTAGATTAGGATCTGATCTGTGGCAGAGATCCAGATTGGATCTCCTTGGCCTCTAGGCAGCCATGCTGCATTCATTAATCTATTTCTGTGCCCTTCCATTCTACCCACATCCTCATGGTGTGGCTTCTCTTCCATTTCTTCCCCTTGATCCATGAGGCCACTGCCTCACTCCTTACTGTTGCCCCATGTCCTCCCCTTCATCTATCTATTTAGAGGTAGGAGCTACTTTAGCTATTGGTGACCACAAATAGCACACTTTAGGGTAGACCTCCTATACTTGGTCTGTGCACAGATCCTAACAATATATAAGGCAGGGGGTGCAAGCTGGGATTCCCCAGTCTTGCTCTCTTGACCTCTAGGCTGGTTATACAGTCTGATCACTCAGTACTGCTGGCTAAGGGTTTATACAAGGGCCCATTACTTATCCCTTCTCTATTCACCTAGTTCTGGGCCACTAGCACAAAAGCCCTACCAGTTATCAAGGATAGACTAGGAGCATCCACCAAGGTCATTTCGAGTATCAAGGCAGAGCAGGTAGCTTCCCACTTCAGGTCTCAACACATGATCATGAGACTTCTATGCCAAAACAAGGTTAACTCTAGGTTTGGGTTTGATTCTATTTAGAGTATTCCCCTGCATATAAGTATTGGTCATGTAATGTGGCAGATCTCAGATGAGATCTAGATTAATTATGATAATATCTGATCTAACAGATCTAGATTAGAATCGATTTGTGGCAGAGATCTAGATGGTGATCTCCTTAGCCTTATGGTGGCCTGGCCACATTCATATCTGCCTTTACAAGTATGCTTCCTTTCCATTCTCCCATATCCTCATAATGTGGTACTCTTCTTTTAGTCATGATCTGCAAGGCCACTGCCTCACTCCTACCCTCTACCCTATGCTTACTTATCTATAGGTTAGTATGTACTTACTGCCATTGGTCAAGTAGTGATAGTTACCTTTCCTATACATGGTCTGTGTGCATTACCTGATAATATATAAGGGGTAGGAAGAGACTTGGGGCAATCTAGTCTTACCCACCTTCTGTTATAAGCCTTGTCTTCTTGCAGGGTGGCTCATGCCCATTCTGGGCCAAGGCTCAATTCCCTTCCTTTGCCTAGTTAGGGGCTCTAGTCTCAAAAGCCCACTTGTTATTGTTGTTATCCCTATCCATACACCAGTGTTAGGTGATATTCAGATGGCACTCTTTGGGTGCATAATACAAAGAATTTTAAAATGGGAAAGAGAGCAGTCTCATGGCATAATACAAGGGACAGGCAAGACAAGGAGTGTCAAGCCTAGTTATAATAAGAGTAGATTCTTAAGATTTTCTTAGAAATATCATTAAGGCCTGGAAGTCCTCTGGAATAAACTGGAGGATCAGGGAATAAGCTAGGGTACTTAGTTAGAGTGAGAACAAAGTCAAAACAGGAGTATTTTCATTAATATTCAAACTAAGGTACTATATACAGGAATTATAGTACTTATAATTTCAGAGTAGTATAAAGTCCAAGTAAGGAAAGAAGATAAGACTGGAATTGTCTTAGAAGTGAGGGCAGATGTCAAAGTATCATAAAGACAAATAAAGATGTCAGAGATAATAGCATCAAGTCATATCAGACTGAAACTGAAAGATGGCAGAAAAAAGTAAAGGAAAACAAGGAACAGGAAGAAAGTAAGAGCAGAAGAAAGCATGGAGTTGTAACAGAAAGAATCAGAAAGGCAAAGTAAAAACTAATATATATCAAGTAACTAAGAACAAAAGCAGAGCTAAAGTCAGAATTAGAGCAGAAAGGGAAAGAAAAGCTTGTACTGATAACTGAATAAGAAGAACATGAGTGTAACTGAAGTGGAATAGGGTGGTAACAGGGGGCTGGTGTTGTATGGAGGAAAATTGGAGGGCCAGAGTATTTTTACTGGCAAGTACTGAGTATGAAAACCAAGCATAAGCTGAGTTGGAATTGGATCCAAATTATGGAATATAATATTTGTGCCCTGTATCTAGGTTAGATATTGGAATGCTTTTTGGAGTCACTATAGGTAAAATGCCAGGGGCTATGTGAAGACATGCCAGAAGGTCAAAGTGAAACTTGGCAGTTTAGAATATGATAGTCTAGTAGCTTATGCAGAAACATCTCAAAATATATTAATTTCATGTATTTTTATGTTAGCAACAAAACTATTGCAATAAGTACCCTTGACTAATTGGAGTACATCTCATGTTACCTGTGAATTAAATCACATGACCTAGGGGGATAATTTGTAGCCAAGCATGAGTACCACATTTGATCTCGGCAAAATTCCCACGTGTAATCAAGGTTACATGTTATACTGTCATAACTTACATACAGTCCTTACACATTGCTAATCACACAGCTCAATGATTATTGTCTGAGACTAAATTATCACATATCCAAGTCCAAGCACTACCAAGGTCCAGTTCAGACTACACTACTATACCTACTCTTTGGAAGGTTCCTCCAATTGAATCGTGACTTCTTCCAGCCCAGGTATTCTGTTTTTCAAGATAGCATCCACGCGTTCTAGCACATGGTCAACACTTGGCGCTTTAATACTTGGCGTGTCGGAAGGGTATGACTGGGAAGGAGAATGTGAGAGCTGAATGTGGATAGAGCCAATTACGGTGGAGGAATCTTTGGGCCAAAATCGTGGGAAAGAATATGATGCGACACCTTCCACATGCTCAAGCTGCACATGGATTGACACATGTCAGAGGTTGTTGCTTGTATGAGGTACCCGGAGTACCTACCTCCCTTAAAGCCATTTCGACCTTGCTTTCATTGTCACCCAAATCCAAGCTAAGCACCCGCCCAGTATCAATGACGAGGGGGACTACACTCGCAACGATGAGTACAGCAATGAAGAGGGAAGCGATAGGATCGAAGCCCGTCCATCCGTAGTACTGGATGAGGAGTGTCGAAACAATAACTCCCACTGAGCCAAGGGTATCCTGATACTATGAGACTCATCCTTAGAAAGGAAGACGAAACATACCGCCATTACGTGTAAGAATACCCCACGCATGTTGTGACTGTGGCTTTCGTGAGCAAGTTCATGCCCATGGTATTGAGTGGCGTGTGCGTGCCCACCATCGTGATGATGGACAGGGTGGTGGTCGTGTTTGAGTGTGCTGGGATAGTTGGGCGAGATCGGTGAATCTACGGGGGATGACAGCGGAAATGGAACTTGAGTTGTGATGGCTAAGGATGGTTGGTTGTTTTCAAATGTGATCTGCAGTGATGGGCTACGAGAATGAGCATTTCGCCCTCTGATCGTGTAAGACTTCGAATCGTGTTGGGATTGTTCCGTAACAGCAGGTGAAGAGCGGTAATCAAAATGTGACTTATCGACATGCTCGCGAGTGTGGTTGTGAGTATGCGAGGGTTCATTCTCTTGTCGATCAAGATGGCGGTGGGACTGCGAGTGCGGATCCTGCTGTGACGATGCCACAGTATCATAGCTATGGTTGTGATGAGCACTATTGTGCTTACGGTGATCGTAGGAATCGAGGGTTCGCGAATCTGAATTTCAATGAGCACGATTACTGGCATGGTCATGGTGAGGCAAACTAGTACCATGACTGCTTGAGTGATGAGCATGCTCATCGTGAGGATGTGAATGACTAGCATGGGGAAGTCTGTACTCATGGTCGTGATGGTGTCCGTGTCCGTGTCCGCATGCATGATTATGACTATGACTCTGTATTGATCATTATTTTACTCACATCCTGGCTGGTAACTTGACGCACGTACATGGTGATGGTGATGTCCTCCCATTGCGAACATGCCAAACAAATTTACGCCTAGTCCGAGAGTGCTGATTAGCAGGAGTTGGCTCGTCGACATTTCCGGGGGGTCCAAACTAGCGAGTTGGGGGACCCCAGATTATCAGCACGACACTTGATACCTTAAAGCCAACTTACAGTCGCTGGACTGCTTCGAACACGATGAAGATTGAAATTAGGATAAGGAATATTCCATTCGCAAAACCTGATAATGTCTCGATTCTGCCATACCTAGTGACGACATGAGCACATTGCACGAGCTTCAGTATCATGATCTCTACAGATTGAGATGCGAGGAAAACTTACCCATAAGTGAACCGCTCATTTGGAGGCCACTTTGCCATGACCGAAGCCAATAATCCGACGCCGATAGCCAGACAATCGAATGCCATATGAATCGCTTAATACCCGTGAGCTTTCAATAAACCGAAGACACTTCTGTGTGGAACCACTCACCATCTGAAATGAGTCCGAGGCTATTCGTCCAGATGCCGTAAAGCATCTGTACGAGCATGTAACACAAGTTCAGAGCTAAAAAATAAAAAATTTTCCTGGACTCGTTTTCCGATAGGATAGAGTTGAGGTAGAAACGAATGGTTTTTGATACCGGCGTCCATACAGAAGACGAAGGTGTCTGATCTTTGTCCAAAAACTGTGCTGTGCCGATCCAAGTGAGTAGACGCTCTCCCCACCGCTATTCATCTTACCGTAGTAGAGTATTGCGCCGAGCACTAGATCAATCCAACGTGGGCGCTGTGAGAATCCAAGATATCCCAAGGCAACTGCAACGGCGAAGGCCAAAGGATAAGACAACAAGAACACTTGAGCAGCTTGGTGGGGACTATACTGCTTCAGTTTGGTGTCGGGTGTCAGAAATACAGTATTAAGAGTGAGAAGAGGAAAAACAACTAATGATAGCAAAGGAACGACAGGAGATGGGCGGGAATCGAGCTA
This sequence comes from Pulveroboletus aff. viridisquamosus, assembly GCA_038088935.1. Lineage (NCBI taxonomy): Eukaryota > Fungi > Basidiomycota > Agaricomycetes > Boletales > Boletaceae > Pulveroboletus > Pulveroboletus aff. viridisquamosus. Next base: position 10,741 of record JBBPJW010000815.1, read on the forward strand.
ATGAAATCAGGTCAAGATCTATCCATACGGCAAAGAGGCTTACCAGTGCCCGCCTGAATGCATAGAGGGGAAGGCCAAGCAATGCAGCACCAAATGTACTCGCGGCAGTGGTTACGGTAGGACTGATTGTGGGCGCCAAGACACCCCGAAGATGCTCCAAAGCGTATGTAGCTAAGCCATGGAGTATGATACAGACATAACCAGGGAGGATGTTGGCAGGAGTTTTGTAAGACAAGGCGATATCAGCGAAGAAAGCGAGGATGAAGGAAGACGGCAAGATGAGAGGACGCGATCTCTGGAAGCTCACTAAGTGGTGTCCCTACCGAAATCAAGAGATATTACCATAGCATCCACCCAGGAAGAAGAGAAATGAACAAAGAGGATAACACTGTCAAGATAGGGATGAAACCTTCTCCTTGTGACAAGGCAGCACAGTGGACGTACCGGAGAGAGGGCAGCCGATACAGGGCGGTGTATAGGGCTGCTTGCTGTACGAAAAGCAAGAGAGAAGATACACCTAGCGCTGTCCACTACGGCATTCTGAGACAAACCGAGAGATAAGGATGGGAACAGCTTACTTCGATATGAGATGCTTGTGAAAAATGTAAAGTCCAGCCCTCCCAGATTAACACACCCACGGCGCCCAATGCGAGAACTCTCATGACGACCCAGAAGACACCAACATCGTAAGCAAGTAGGGACTCCTTTGCGGCAAAGAGTGCAAGCACGAAGAGAATGTTGGAGAGGACTATCTTGGGAAATGCGCGTGCGCCGAGTCTGTGGATAATTAATGAGCAGTGCGGGAAGAAGACGCGAGGACGTACGAGACAGAGAGGACCCTGGCTGGCTGTAAGCTAATCTTTCTGCGCGTCCGTGCATCCGGGGCAGACATTCCGGCGAGCGAAACCGACCACGCCTCCAATGACCTGATGACTGCAACCCACATCCGAACAAGGAAACTATTTCCCATCCTGCAAATAAAATTTGCGTCCGTGCTCGCCTTTCTGCTCAACACCTTCGAGTCAGGTAAGTCAACGTCGGGTCCTTTCTTTACGCTGGATGAACTCGGATGACGAGTCTGATATGTTCTGCGTGAGGTTTCCTCCCGTTGTCCTTCATGACGAGTCCTTTCAATTCTTACCATTCATGCAAATCTGATCCCACTTCCCGTCTCACCACTGATCCATCCCCCGCTGACCTTATCTCTAACAGCATGCCCTTCTCAACAGAGGACGACTGGTCCGAGTCTGACGAAGAGATCGTCTCCGGTATGGAGACGGATGTCCTACTCGGCGTTCCCGATGGGAGCGTGGAGACCGATGCCGACCTCCAAGATGCTGCAGTCTCTCGCATCGGCGGTCTTCCTGTACGAGCCCTGCCTCTTGTTCAACGTATGAACGACATGTCAATGCGGATTTATTTGTATCTCGTTTTTCAAGGCGTTCTTGCCTTCACGGGAACCCCCCTACTCCTCCTCCCAGTGCAAAGTTTGCTCGAATCCCATGGAGCTCCTCCTCCAGTTGTGGTGTCCGTTCGAGGATAGCCCTATGGATCGTGCATTGTATGTCTGGGGTTGTGCTCGCTCAACTTGTCAAAGACAGGCTGGAAGGTAAGCAAGATTTGGTATTAACTCGTCATCATCTCAAACGCAAACAGCATACGAGCGTGGCGAGGTCTGAGGTACGACGCTGCCTATGCTGCCAAGCTCAAGAAAAGGAAAACATTCGAGGCTGGACAACGCAAGACTACCACCTCTCCCGTGGGCCTGACAACATCGGCTAACCCATTCTTCGTGAGTAGCCACACTGATATCCGCCTCTCTTTCATCGACCGGCCAGTCTCTCAGATGAAAACCACTACCAAGCCTACGAGTTCGGGGGCGGGTGACCAAATTTTCGCCAACCCAACGATTGGTATCCCCAATGAGCCCGAGGAAGACCACGGCGATGGCAGCGACACAGAGGGCGACGCTTCGTCAGAGCACTCACCCATCATAGCCATGACTTCACTGAGAGTGGCAGATTCACTCTGGGTTACTGCACCTTCCTACCCTGCAGTATACTTGTCAACACTTTCCGAGTACATTCCTAAATCTCCCAGGGCAAATGCTCTAGCGGATGTCGGAATGGAGGATCCTGCAGAAGCACATGATAAAGCTGGAAAGGATCCATCATTGGCGCTGGAGACGTACGAGAACTCGGTGGTGATTGATAATATATTCGATCAGTTTGCAAGGCGCGTTGGCTTTACGGGGGAGCAATGTCTTCGGTGGGTCATTATCATGGATGTGTATGATATATGGACTTGATCAAGAATCGCAGTTATGAACTCAAGGGCACCCCTCTACCTTTTGCATCGGACAAGGTTTTTGATCTATTGTTTCCTGCCGTTACGCAGACACTTCTCCCCATCACGAAGGTCGACTTCAAGGTCACTCAGCCAGCGAGACGCTCCTATAGCGCGACATCGATCCCGTCGTGTCCCTGTTGCAAATCAAACCGTGTGTTCGAGTGCCAGCTGATGCCTAATCTGATCAACGTCCTGAGGGACTCGGTCGATGACAGGCGCCTAGATATGCGGAAATTAACAGACGAACAAAGGATCAAGGCAGTGCAAGATGCGCTCAAACGCAACAAGCAACCGGACAGCCGAGGAATGGAATGGGGCACCTGCATGGTGTTTTCGTGCGGGAATAACTGCTGCCTGGACGTCGGAGGACAAGACGACAGAGAGTGCTGGCGAGAAGAATATGTGCTTGCTCAGTGGGACGAATGAGACGATATGTACATAACAGAAAATACAACATAACGTGGTCGTCGTTGTTGAGACGGCGCTACGAGAGTGCTGGAAACACTTGATTGAAAGCGCTCGCCAGGATTGTTCAAAGTTTCAAGGCGAGGCGCTCAATGGCTCACCGTCCCATCTCCTACTGTCACCGACCGATGCCCCATACGCTAGCACTACCCTCTATGCTCACCCCGCCCAGCGTGGATGGCGTTCACGACAATGCAGCTGAGCATGGCCTTGGTTTTGCTGGCCAGGTTCAGAGATTTCCCCATACTCGCGCGCAGCTGTCCGCTATAATTCGACAACACAGATCTCCATCCGAGGGATATGATGCCGACGACAGTGACGATCTAAATCGCGTTAGCACTGCCTTGGTGAACAAGGTCGCCTCACTACTCGCCGACGAACAGGAGGACATTCTCAAAGATATTCTCAAGTCCGAGTGCGGCGTTGACGACGATGCGGTCAGCACCCCGTCCCCAGTCTCTCTCCGCTAATCCAGTCAACCCCATTGCAGCTCGAACAGCATGTCCTTGACCTCATGCATAGACACCGCGACGACGTTGCAGGCGTTCCATTCCTGTTCCTCACACCAACCCGACGCCCGTCACGACCCTCTTCCCGGGCGTCATCTCACTCTGTACGGCTTAATAGATCGGATACCCCGTCCCCAGCTCCAAACTCTCCGTTTTCTATCGGATTCCGTAGACCACACACTCCTGTCGCATCTCCGCTTGTCAGCGGTAACGCATCCTCTTATATCTCCGCTCGTAGCGTTTCACCTATGAACTCGCCCGTACTTGCGTATTCCCCAGCCACCCAGGCCCACGTTCAGCTCACCGCAAGCCTCCCCGCATCGCCCATCTCCTCTCCTAGACTGCTCAGCGCTAAAGCCACAGAATTCAAGCCCATCCCGCGGCCACTATCAGCTGCTTCCTCCAACCCTGCGACGCTGTCGGGCTATAGTAGAACCGAGACGCCATCGCCTGATTTGTGGTCCCACAGTCCGCTTAGAGCCTCGTCCAACCTCGCGATTGCCGCTCCACTCCTCCCAGATCAGAATGCTCCCTCTCGGGCTGTTACACCCAGCCAACTCCGCTCTTCCACAAGAATGGCCGAAGAGGTGGAGGATGATGATCCCTTCGATCCCTTCGCACCAAAGTCTGCACCCCATTCCTTCCACCCGATCACAGTCACCGACTTTGATCAGTGGTCTGACTCCGCGCTTTCGAGTCAATCTCCTGACGACCCACGGACTGGGTATTATTCCACTGGGTACGATTACGATTCTCACTATGATCCCCCAGACGAGGACCCAGATACGTCCGGTTACCTCACTGATGGCATGACCCCCCTGGACGTGTTGAGTTCCGTCTTTGGCTCGACTCTGGCCCCTTCTGAACTCGAGGAAGCACTCTCTCACAATGGGTATGATTTCGAGAAGGCCATGGCTTGGCTCGTTGATCGGGCATTGCCATCTGCACCTCAGCACGCGCAGACGAGAATGCAGTCGATGGGCGGTCGTGTTACACTAGTAACAAGGGATGGTCCTACATCCTTGCTACGTGGTGGACGGTCTGGCTACACAAACGTGGCAAAGCAAGCCGTAAGGGGTACCAGTGCACGACCTGTGCCAGGTGGGAATCGAGTATGCCGATACTATCTCGCTGGCGAATGTTTGCGAGCGGATTGTCGATTCAGGTATAATACACTACATTACACTCTCCATAAACCCTCTGTCCCTGATCTATTTGTATTTGCAGCCATGAACTTGAGCGCGCCTTATGCCGATTCTGGTTACGTGGGACGTGTGCGAAGCAAGATCAATGTGAATTTTTGCACCACTTGCCAAACGACGTGGACGTCACGACCGTCACGGATGCACTTTCGCGTACGAACCTGCACCACAATGCTGGGAACTCGACTGGGACCTCCAACACGCTTTCAGATGAATTCCCCGCATTAGGCTTTGACGGAAAAACGAAGAGGGCACATGGAAATTGGCAGTATGACCCTGGTCGTACGAGGTTTGCGACTGCGGTAAAACGACCCGCACTAGCGTCGATGCCCACAGACCGCTCAATGGTGGTTCGACGCGAACAACTTTCCAGCACCAATTCTGCTGACAACCTGCAGCTTCGAACTACGATTGTCGCACCGAAGCCCTCCCCACGTATCAAGTTGCGACCTCCAACGCTGCTGCCTACCCTGCCGACTGGTGAGTCGGTAAACAACCTCTACATGTCATACCGTTCTCGTGCACTGCAGCTCGGTGCAGCTCGAAATGCTTGTCTCTCGCGAGCTGCCGATGCCTGGAGACGGGGGGATGGCGCTGCTGCCAAGCGGTTCAGTAGAGAAGGGCATGATCTGAACGCGAAGATGAGCAATGAGATGACGGAGGCCGCCGCAAGGCTAGTAAGAGAACGTGCCAAACTCGCCGAGCAAGTCGTCAAGGGTCGAGACCTGAACTGGTCAGATGATGTCGGCGATCGGAGTGCGCGAGGGCGGACGCGTGGTGGGGGGTTGGGGTTATGTTTGGGCATTGCAAGTAAGGACATTGGTGGGGAATCGAGATTGTCCTCGGAAGAAAGGACGGAAGTTGCGCTGGACCTACACGGACTACACGCTAACGAGGCGACTGAGGTACTGGAGGAATTCGTGCTGGCAGTGAGTGTTCCTGTGCGCTCAACTAGGTACTCCGAATGAGCTAACTTGACTTGGAAGCTGGAGCGGGAACACTTTCTGGGTCTTGGTAGGGTTTTTCTTGAACCTGCCGTTTCTGTTTCTGACGATCTGGTAGCATACGCTATTGTTGGAGAGGAGAAGCACACAGGAACTCAGGACGCAGCAAGGGGGGCTTCGCGCACTCGACTCGCTGCGGGCGTTAGAGAATGGTTGCATCGGTGGGGCTATCCGTGGAGCGAGCGGGACGGCATTATCTGCATCGATCCTCTGACACATTCATGAGGACGCGATGGCGAATAAAGCTCGGCTCGAATTTATAAGAAGTATAGACAAAGACGTATTATAGGCAGCTCTGCGTAGGACGTGTACGGTATATGTCGAGACGGCGGCGCGTCGTCGTGGACACAGCCAGGTGGATAGGTACATGTTATTTGGTGTGAATGAATCACGTGAGTGGGTGGTGGTGGGTTGCGGTGAACGCGACGTTGCCAGACGTGCCCCGGGGCGACCCTGACACCCATTTCAACATCCAACCATGTCCACCACCGACGGCAGCCCCAGCGACACGCGAAACAGACCCTGCTCTATTGACCTCACCCTCGAGCTCGAGCGTCAGCTTGACGACGAGTCGCTCCCGCCGCCCACCCCTGCGGATGCACAGCGCCCACAATCACTCGACCCACAGGTCCTTGTGCACATCATCACTGATCTCAGATCGTCCCTCGCAGAGGCCACTCGTCATCGAGATGAGCTTGCCACTTCACTCTCCCAAATCCAAGTCAGGGAGAGGGATCTCGTAGACACCCTGTCCCACATGACGGACAAGTGTTCCAGGCTACAGGACGAGCTCGACACTGCAAACAACAAGGTCAGGGATGACGAGAATACCATCTCTGTGTTGCGGACAAAGGTCGAGGAGAGCAGGTATGTCACTCGCACCCTATGCCCCGTTCAGCTGTGGACTTTTGCGGCCCAGACGGGGACTCATGCGTCTCCAATCCGAAAGTCGAAGGCAGAGTCAAGTACCGCCTGGATTGGACCTCTCTAGAACTAACCTTGCTCCTCTGGCGGGCTCGCTTGGATCAAAGCGGACGTCGTTCGCGCCGCTCACCGGATCAAACGCTGTCCGGATCAATGCGCACCGACGCATCTCGTCAGTTTCGGATTCGGGCTTTGCGAAGGCAGACTGCGTCTCACCGTATGGCAGCCCTGGACCTGGGAATCTTACTTTTCCCGACCACACCATGCTAGCAAACAAGCTGGCATGCACACCCAGGTCCTCTGGGATATCTGGTCGCGTAACTCCTCCCCTCTTCCAATCGGAAGAGACAGTCGAGGTTGAGACGCTTCGTAAAGAGCTCAATTCCATGCGGACAGAGTTGGACGAGGCAAGACACGAGTTAAGCGAGGCGAGCGAAGCGCAGGAGGCATCAGAATTATGTGTCAAGGCTCTGCGCGCATTCATAGAGGAGAACAACGTCGGCGCTCCCACGCCAGATGGAGGTGGATCTATCGCGACACCACCCACTTTACAGGTGGAATCAAAGAAGAATGCACAGACTGCAGGGGGATGGGGCTTCAAGCTATGGCGAACTGAGCCGTTGGCTAAAAACCCCTCCGGCTCGATGTCGGCACCCTTTATACCGCCTGCGCCCATGCCTAGCAACGTGTCGTCACCACCTCCCCAACCACTTTCAAGGAAGCTCGGGGAATTCTTTGGAGCTCGAAGTGCGAGCATTTCTTCTACCACGCCCGTCAAATCGCCGCGCGCCGAGCGCGAAGCGATGTATCATGCGTTGTCTGATTCGTCATCCGTTGAGGAGTCCCTTGCTGAGCCTGTGAGCCCCATGAGTGAAGTACCACGGCCAGGCGTGCTGGTTAGAGACACGACGAGCATCGCTTCAGGCTCTTCGGCGAGGGATCCTGGAGCAAGTCCGGAGGGGAAGACGGACAGACTTATCTCGCCGCCTGGGGCAGGGGAGTTTACTGCCGTTGCCATATGAGTGACGGGCCTTCTTCGAATTCCCTCTCCCGTACTCTATAGACTATCAGCAGGAGATCAGAGACAGTTGGATACCATAACCGCCTGCTACTTTGAGACCCATTTTTTCCTAGGTCATACGACTTGCATATTACCCTGGAATGACATGTAACGTACTGTATGTACTCTTGCTCTTAGAAGCCAGTCAATTTCCGTCGGTCCTGTCATACTGTGCCCCTTTTTGAACAGAAACTATCGCAACGACGACCCGCACGTACGTGGACGACTGGGGGTCCCTGACGGTGCGACCGAGCTCTTATGGCTCGTTAGGACGGTCGCAAGGCGTGGACCAACCTGTCCGCTCTGATGGGCCTTCTCCCGCACATCCGGCTGGATTTATGATAGCCCCCTACCCCGAGTGCGTTATTGACAATGAAGCGTCTCTAGGGCGAGGCTGGGTGGACACCGCTACCTATGGTGAGCTCGTATGTATGAGGCTGTCGAGTCTCAACGGTTAACAGTTACGATACGAATGGAGCCGACCTGTATGGTGGACGGTCGGGGTTTGGTCTAGAATCAGGACAGGGCTGCCTGGCGTCCCGGTGCTGTGCGGGTGACCGGCTTCATCGTGCACCTTGCCAGGAAGCTTCGAGACGTGCGCGGGACGGTGAGTCATGAAGGGCTTGAGGACGCGTTTTAGCCGGCACGCAGGCGCGTCCTGTGTCTGGTTTCGCAGGAGAGGACTAGGCAATCGGCGCTCGACCAAGTCATTGAACGCACCTTCTGTCCCACGTGTGATCCGTCTTGTGTTCGTCGTGTCCGATCACTCTGACGAGTTTGTTTCGGATGCAGCGTTCTTTGGGTCGCATAACCCGATGTGATCACTGGGTCTCAGGCGCTGCAGGCGACTAACTAACGGGTGCGCGAGCTTCTTGCTTCACTGTCGAGACCGTCGACGCAACCCCCTCGCAGTATCTCCGCCGAAAGGGTGGATCTTCTCGTTCCTGTCTGTGAGGTGGAACTAAAACCCGACCGATTCCCCGGCAAACGAGCCATCATGTGGTGCAAGAGGGAGAGAGATTGGCCGTGTTCGCCCTGCATTGCGTTTACGCACGTACGGTGAAATAAATATTTACGCATGTGTGAGGTGATAGACTGTTCGGTTGAGATCCGGCGGCAACACCGCTGAAGAACGCGATTGCGAGACATGGGCGGTGTAAATGCGCCGTATGTTTTAACCCGTGCGGCGGTGATGTAGAGGCGTTCATCTCTGCGGTGGCTGCGGGCGGGAGGAAGTGGGTTGTGATCAATGGCGGCAGCAGGTCGGCGCGCGCTGTAGGGGCATGCGGATTTCCTCGCTCTGGACGACCTGCGGGCGGTATGGGAACGTGGGTGCGCGGAGGTAGGGGCGCGCGTCGTCTGTCTCGTACGCCGGGCCGAGCTGTTGGAACGGGTGTCGTGGGCCGTTTCGAGACGGATGTGCAGAGTCGATGCCAGAACGGAGGGTGTGCGAGATAGGGTCGCGGTTGGCCCAGGGGGATGGTGCATCGTATTTCCAAACGCTACGGTGACACGCCCTGGGCGGGGAGAGAGATATCTGATAAGAGAAGGTGCTTTTCCCGGGTGGACGTGCTTCCGTTGGTCGTGCGGCGCGTCCAATCCACCGATTCACGATCATCTGATGAGAACCAGTGAGGGGCACCATAAAGGGTGGGTGGCTGATTCATCTCAGAGTTGGCCAGCAGCGTTGCTCAGGAACGACGGCGAGTGGAGATCCTCGGATGGAGAGGCAACAGCTCAGACGCGGACGGCTCATCGTCACACTGCGTCCAGCCCATCGCAAGGAGGGAGCGCAAACAGACGGGTGTGTATCGACGCGCGTCCGTGCTCACACAACAGAGTGTCGGTCCCGTTGGGACGACCAGTCGTCAGACACCCACGTTCTCCCGCTGCGCCGTTGGGACGGGGACGACTGCGGAGGACATGCCCGGATCTCGATGGTCACACGGCACGCAGAGATTGTACTGAAAGCGATTGTTCTTTTTAAATCATTGGGTCGCTACCGTGTCAGGGAACACCGGCCCAGGACGTGTTGCCCAGGCAGGGAGGAGGAGGGGGTAGGGGGGAGGGGGGGGTGCCGGGATCCCCTAGCCGTGCTTCGGGCCAACGGACACGGTGGTGGTGGTGGTGGTGGTGGTGGTGGTGGTGGTAGAGAGCGCGCCATGGAGCTCGC
>JBBPJW010000816.1:0-20400 GCA_038088935.1 Pulveroboletus aff. viridisquamosus
ATCATCGATGCAATCTATCAGAGGGTGTATGAAAAAGGTGAGTAATCGTTTTTCATATCCACTGCAAATATTCATGAGCATACCCAGAGACGCAGGTTATTGCTGACCGTTGGCGCGCCATCACGCGTGCGCATCTCCTATCGATGTCATTCGATAACCCACAGATAATGCTCGAAATCACGAACAGGATAACCTCCAATCTCAGTGACATCCTCCTCATCGCTGGATGCAGCTTGCCAAAATCGGCCATTTCCTCGACCCTCTTTTCCAAATTCTCCAACAAGCTCTCCCTTCTAGTTTCTTTAGCCATGCGTGTGAACAAGATGATCGGCGAGGACGTCACCTCTGGCGATTTAGAGGTGACGGCAGTCTCGCCAGGTACCATATTCGATGTGACAGAGATGGAGGATTCGTACGATGGTGGGAGGTCTGCGAAAGTAAGAGAAAACACCATTCCTATAGTACTATGTGCGACGGACCTCGGTCTGAGGAAGAAGACACGAGTGGGAGCAACTGGCGAGAATCAGTGGGATACCAAGGTGCTTCTGAAGCCCAAGGCCGCGCTCGAGTCCGTCGTTTATGTGTTAGATGAATGAGCGACGTCTGGTCGAGGATACGAGTGTCGAGTGTATCATGCCTTTTGCACATTTCTGCGCTGGCGCCTGGGCCGTTCGCATTGTATGTAGGATAGTCTTGTTTTATTGCACGACGGATTCTGGATTTGTCGCCGTACCTGTCTTATTGCAGTCAATGCTTACCCTTTTCCTACATTTTTTCTGTAGCTATTCTACAGAAATCACGTGCAGTCGCTGTCACATGCTCCTTGTTTCCCCAACTCATCTCTCGTCGCACAGATACCAGGGATCATACCGGGAAGACTCAATTACACTGCCTGAGGGCCGAGCAGAGCGAGCACGAGGTCTTTTTCACAGTAACTACCTCGTCCTACTCTCCGTCGCAGACGCACCTCCGAACAAGCTCTTGGAAGGAGGCGACACGGTCAGAATTTCGATATGATTGCCATGTGCGGCTTAGGTAACGAGGCATGGTGCCCGCGCGCGGAAAGGGTCAGCCCCTTCTCACCCTCCTCCAGTTGCTACTGCCATTGAGTCGTGTTCAATATATCAGTATCACTTGTTGCAACTCAAGGTAAAGTCATCTCTTGCACCTTTATCAGTGTTCCCTATCATCTGAGCCTATTATGTTGGCACACCGCGACGGCTACACACAGGGGAGAAGGGGGGGAACACAGAACCGTGCTTCAGGAACGGACGGAACAACTGGATACCCAACAGGAAGAAAGGAAACAGGAGCGTTCCAAGACGAAACCCGTAGTGGAAAAGCTGAGGGGAGAGTTGAGTGCTACTCGTGAGGCGCACAAGAAGGAAGTGAAGAAGCTAAAAGAAAAAGCAAAAAAGAATACTCAGCGGATCGAGCATCTGACCGTTACTTGCGAGGGCATACGCAAATATCACGCTACGGAGATCGAGCGGCTCGAGAGATGGCATGCAGTCGACACCGGGCTGCTCGAAGCGAGACTCAGGAGAGTCGGCCGTGATCTAACGGTGGCGTATGCGGAGCTGCGAAGGGTCAGAAGCTTGCACGACGGATGTGTTCTTGAGCCCGACGAAAGGCTTCGCGCGATGGAGGCCTCTGACTATGGACTCTCCAATACGAAGGATTTGAATGAGGATTTCGATATGGAGATCGAAGGACTAGATGCCGCATGGAGAGAACTGAAGCAGGAGCACTTGCAGGTGCTGTCCGAGGTAGAAAAGCTGAGGGAAGAGTTTGACAGCGCTCGTGAGGTGCATGCACGGGAGGTGGAGAAGCTCAAAATGGACTTGGAAGGACACGTTCAGCGGGTTGAGGGCCTAACTGTTGACCGAGAGCGCATACAAAAGAAAAGGGAGTCCATCAAAGCGAATCTCAGCGCAGAGATTGAGCGGCTCAAGCTGGCACACGCGACAGTGATCGAACGGTTCTCAACAACACTCGAGAAGGTCGATCTTGATCGAACGCAGGCGCACTCAGAGCTTCTGGAAGTGAGAAAGTTGCTCGCCACCTGTACTCCCAAGTTAGACGAAAGTCTTCAGGAGATCGAGTTCCTTTGCCAGGAACTCTCCACTATGCAGGATTCGAATGGAAGTCTCCATGCGGAAATTGAACGACTCCAGCTGGTGTGCACAAAGCAGACCGAACAGCAAGATGCCGCGCGGAAAGAAACGATGCAGGTATACTCACAGCCCGAGTCAGAAAAGCTGGGAGAAGAGTTGAATGCTGCTCGCGAAGCGCACAACCGGGAGGTGGAGAAGTTGAGAATGGATTTGCAGGAGCACAACCGACGGGTTGCGCACCTGAGTGTTGATCCGGAGCGCGTACAGAAAGACGTGGAGTCCATCAGAGGGGATCCCGGTGTGGAGATTCAGCGGCTCAAGCTTGCGCACGCACAAGAGACCGGACGACTCAAAACGGCGCTCGAGGAAGCCGACCTTGCTAGGAGGCAGGCGCATTCAGAGCTTCAAGAAGTCAGAAGGTCTCTTGATGCATATTTCCCCGGGTTGGACAAAAGGGCTCGCGAGGTAGACGCCCTTCGTTGCAAGCTGTCCGGTGCGAAGCATTCGATTGGGAGTCTCAATGTGGAGAACGGGCAGCTCAAGCTAGAGTACACAAAGCAGATCGAACAGCTAGATGGCGCAAGGAAGGAAGTAAGGCAGGAGCGCTCGCAGATGCGGTCTGAGACAGAAAAGCTGAGGGGAGAGTTAGACGCTGCTCGCGAGGCGCACCAGCAGGAGATGGAAGGGTTGGGAGCGGACTTAAAGGAGCACGTTCAACGAGCTGAAGACCTAACCATTGGTCGCGAGCGCATACAGAGAGACAGGGAGTCCATCGAAGGGGAACCCAGTACAGAGATCGAACAGCTCAAACTAGCGCATGCAAATGAGACTGTACAGTTTCAAAAAATGTTGGAGAGAGCCAACCTCGATCGAACACAGACGCATTCAGAGCTGCGGGAAGTCAAAAAATCGCTCGATGCATATACTCCCAAGCTGGACGAACGTCTTCGGGAGATGGAGGGCGTATGTCATGAGCTTTCCAGTACATAGGTTTTGAATTGGACAGTTTCCGAGCTTAAGCAGCATCTGGATATTGAAAGCGAGGAGCTTCGCGGCGCACAAGAAGAATCCTCAGCACTGAAGCGAGGGTTCAATCACCTCTTGACACACCTGGAGAATCGAACTCCAGATTCCAAAAGCGCACAGAGTCTCCTCAGAAGGGTTGATGCACTTCCTGACAACGCGATCACTAGCACCATCCAAGGGCTTAATGCAGAAGTGCTGCAGAGCACTGCATTCATGACTGAGATCATGGTTGAATTATTCTTCGATAGACCGACGATGCAACCAGCAAAAAACGGATGAACGATTAACGGCTGGCAGACAAACATCGGGAAGGATTGGAGGTGTCATTGTCCATTTCCTCGGCAGGAAGAAGCATGAGGACGACCCCATTTTGATACAGATCGCATTCCAGGCATGTCTGACGTATCATCTGCGTCGTATTGCATGTGCTTGGATAATTGGAGAAGACGAGAATCAAAACCGGATCATCGATGCAATCTATCAGAGGGTGTATGAAAAAGGTGAGTAATCGTTTTTCATATCCACTGCAAATATTCATGAGCATACCCAGAGACGCAGGTTATTGCTGACCGTTGGCGCGCCATCACGCGAGCGCATCTCCCATCGATGTCATTCGATAACCCACAGATAATGCTTGAAATCATGAAACGACTCTTTTTCCTTTTTCTCACTTTACATCCGTTCTCTCCATTTTACTTATCTTACATACGTCATTCCGTTCCATAAAAGCTTATTCAGTACACCAGAACACATGTGTACAGTGCCAAACATACAAGAATTACAATATATAGATCGAATGTAAAGTATTCAGAGCTCATCTTTGAAATTTCATTTTCTTACTGGACTAAGTGTGCCCCTTTGGTGTGCTTTCTAGTGAGATCCTTGTCAAATTATGAACAGGATAACATCCAATCTCAGTGACATTCTCCTTATCACTGGATGCAACTTGCCAAAATCAGCCATTTCCTTGACCCTTTTTTTCAAATTCTCCAACAGGCTCTTTCTTCTAGTTTCTTTAGCCATGCATGTAAACAAGATAATTGGTAAGGATATTACCTCTGGCAATTTAGAGGTGACAGAAGTCTCATCAGGTATCATATTCAATGTAACAGAGATGAAAGATTCATATGATGGTGGAAAGTCTGTGAAGGTAAGAGGAAATATCATTCCTTTAATACTGTGTGTGACAGACTTGGATCTGAGGAAGAAGACATGAGTGGGAACAACTGGCAAGAATCAGTGGGATATCAAGGTGCTACTAAAGCTCAAGGCTGCACTTGAGTGTGTCATTTATGTATTGGATAAATGAGTAATACCTTACTCTTTACACATTTCTGCACTGATGTCTGGACCATTTTGCATTGTATATAGGGTAGTCTTGTTTGTACAATATGACATGTCCTGGAATTGTTGTTGTGCCTTTTTTTAACTACAACCATGGCTTGCCATGACATGAATGTTCAATATGAATTGCCCACCACCAAAGTATAACATTTAAATGAGCAAGAAAACCATGTTTCAAGAAAAATTGTAAAATTATCATATTTCTACTTGATAATGGCATCTGATTGCAATTTATACTAGGTGTGACTATATCTACTATATAAGAAATGTTAAAACTGCAGAATACTGCAGGATACTTGTAGTTACTAAGTATTCTAAGGTAACTAATGGTCTGATGTAGCTATTAGCTTATTTAAGTGGTAGAGCATAGGTAGTCAACATATTCCAACAAGAATTGTATCCTATAATATATATGTATTACTTGAATCAGTAAATCTCAAAATATATGCAGTTATGCTAATAAATGAGTTTCAGCACCAAGATTTTCACATAAAATTACCATTGTACATGAGTGTTTCTTGTTGTATATGAGCTATGTGGTACTCTGAAAGGCTCTGAACAAGTAAAAGAGAATCTGCTTTGTTTTTGACATAATTTAATACATAAGCTTGCTTTGGTTGTCCTAAAGTCTCTAATATTCAGCCACTAGAGCTACTTCAAAACATTATTCATGAGTGATTGGGTAATTTGCTTCATTTTGGCTTTGTTTGTGTTGAGTATCCATGAGTTTCTCAGACAGTTCTTTATTCTTTTCCTTTAGTTGATTGACAGTGCATATTGTTATGGTTACGATTTCTTGAATGGTTTCAGTTAACCCTAGACAAGGGCTTATCGGTGTCGATGTCGGTTTCAGTACAGTTTGTAAAGGATAAAGCAGATTGGTAATGAGCAACTATTAGAACACCGTCCAGATACTGGTACAAGTGCTCAAGACTGGGGAGTCTTGAGACTATACGCTACAGTTTATATAAGGATAACTACAGTGCACAGACCAAGACCCTGATGGGAGAATTCCATGGACCCTGCATGGGGATCAAAAAGAAGAGAAGACACCATGAGAATAGCCAATGGCTGAAAGAACTCGGTGCTTCTGAAATGGAAGAGGAACGGAAATGAAAAAGGGCTGGAAGGCTGCAGGCTAACCCTACGCCCTGGGTCTAGACCCGTCACGTGCCTTTGATAAGATAAAAGATTAGATAATCACGTGGAAAGATAAGATAAGATAAAAAGAAAGAATCGAAAAAGTGTATTATAACACATATAAACTTTAACAGACAGGTTTTGGAGTATATGGAATTTTGTTGCTCCAAATGGAGCAGTGTTTTGAAGTATTTGGCTCTTAAAGTATTTGGCTCCCTTATTTGCCCAGCTAAGGTGTCCTTGTATCTCATCAACCTTATACTTTGGGGAAATATGGACTTGATATGACTTCAAAAGTGCAGTTTTGAGCACTTTAACTTTGTTAGCAGATTCTCAAGACTGTTTGATTACTGGCAGTGCCATATTGGCTATAATTCCTTTATTCCATTGTTATACTGCTTTTGCATAGCTAGCTGAAGCTGCTCTTTTTAACTTGCATGCACTTACTTCTTTCTGCTCTTAAAGAATGTTAATTATGGTATAATCTCTGTATATTACAGCCTTCCATTTCACTATGACAGTCTCAGTCCCTTGTTATCTACCCAACACATTAATACATAACAGCTTTACTTTATCTTTAATACTATATTATTTCCATGACATCCTCAGTTATTTTTCCATTCTGACTAAGGTATGCATGTATTACACTTGAACTGGGTAGAGTCAGGCATAGACCTCTGGAAGAAAAAGTAACAAGAAAGAGCTTGAAAAAGAGTCAGTTTGGAACAAAAACATGATGCAAATGTGAAATGGCACTAAGAAGTTTATATGAAGGGTGAAATGGTTTAACAAGGACACTGAAGCTTGTTGATCAAGGGCTTCTAGTCATAAAGAGTGCTTGGTTCAAGGAGATATCCCTCTGATTGCTGATGTGCAAACAAGGGATGGAATTTAAGGAACAAGGGTACAAGAGATAATATTAATGTGAGGTAAGAAGTAGTGTAAGGAGAAGGGAGGTGAAGTATGCTACTTTATAGTACAAGAACAAGGTGCAGACTCAGTTGAATGAGTCAGGAATTCTAACAGATGCTAAGTAGGTATTATGGATCTAGATCAATAGCAAGAGGAAACCATCTTGGAGGATATTCAAACTAAGGGGAACAAAAGAATGGCAGCCTAGAGGAGGCACTAGGGAATAAGATAAACAAGTGCTCTAGACTGGGAAATCAGTCTATGCCCCTGCCCCTTTATATATTACTATAAAGTGTGTATAAACCAGGTCATGAGAAATACATGAGATAGCTGGTATACAGAGAACAAAGATAAATAAGGAAATAGGGCAAAGGGAAACTAAATAGGAACCAATGGAAAATAGGGAGTAATTAGTAAAAGAAAGCAAGGCAAAGGTAAGGTATGGCATTAGAGGGCTAGGCCATGACATCAGAGAAAGTCTAGGCTACAATAAGGTAAAAGGCTATGCTACATAAGGTTTAAAGGCTAGATCAGGCTATATCTAATCATATGACATGATAAGATATTGAAATGGCTGCTGGCCATCCTATCCTTATGTCTCAATGTCAAAGCTGGTGAGCACAAACTGAGCTGTGGTTTTATACTAGACCTACAGTAAACTAGGCAAAGGAAAATAAAAAAAGAGTCAAGTGCCTTATATGAAGCTCTAGAGCTCAAGTGTGCAAGACTAGGGAAATTCCAGCTTGTACCAGCTTTTTATATATGTTACAGGAAAGTGCACAGACCATGTAACTAAGGTCTGCCCTAAACTATGCTATAGTAATCAGGCCAATGGCAATAAAAGAGCAAGTATCTTAGCAGTACCACATAATAGCTGCCAGGCAATGCTATTATGGTCTAGAATGTTCTGAAATATGCTTATGTGAAGATGTGAAGATGTAAAAAGGTGAAAGTGTAAGGATTCCCAGGATTATATGATGTGAAAAGTGAAAAATGATTATAATACTACCCTGTCATTAGATCTCAGATTCCAGATAAGACAGAGGCAATGCTCAGCTAGTTGTGAAATTCTCATAGAGGGAAAAAAGATTGTGAAAATTGAAAAGAGTAAGCCCATGAAGTTTGTGCAGTGCAGATGGATTTTTGATGTAAAAAACTTCCACCACTTGCAGGGCATTGACAATATGTTCAGTTAGTTTCCAGATGTAATCTGAACTGTTATATCCCTTCCAATCCACTAAATATTTCAACTTCCCTTTCTTTAAACAAGAATCTACAATCTCATGTACTTCCCACTCTTCTTGACCTTCTTCTGTGATTTCAACAGGATCTGGTTGAATAACTGGTTGAGAGGAAAGAGGCATGAGGTATAGTTTGACCCTGGAAATGTTAACCACCAGGTGAATTTGAACAGATGATGGGAGTTTAAGATAAAGAGCATTGGATAGAACATTAAGGATCTTGTAGGGTCTGATCCATTTCTGAGATAACTTCTTTGAGGGATAAGGAAGAATCAGATATTCTATAGACAGACATACTTCTTGGTCTTTTTGATAGTTGGAAGGAACAGAATGTTTTATCTCTGCTTGTTGCTTTATTTGTTCTTGGGCCTCTTGCAATGCTGCTTGAATTTCCTTATGTGAGCATTTTAATTCTTGGGTAAACAAATGAGATGGTGAAAGGGCTTCAAAACCTAGGTAAGGAACATATTACTTGGTAATGAAAAAGGGAGATGCCTTTATTGCTAATGAATAGGCATTATTATGAGAAAACTCTACAATTTTGATCCAATGTGCCCATTAATCCTGTTGCAAACCAATGCAACGACCACTTTCACTCTCACATGATCGTGGGAATCCCAACCCTTATCAGGCTAAACCCTAGCTTAGGACTTGGTTATACTATATGAGTTCTCTAAGATTAGTGGCCATGAGGCTATCTAAGGATCTTCCCAATCTTGGATCTGGTCATCTCATCGGATCTGATGGATCTGACAAGGTGATCTCATCTGTGGATTGAGATCCCCGTCCTCATTGTGTCCATGACCCTTCTCTTCCATTTCCCCACCTACATTAATATCCGATCCATGCATTTCCCTTACAGCCTACACGAGATTGCTCATAATACGCTATTGGTCGGATTACTATACTGCTTCAGGGTAGACACAGACGTACATGGTCCGTGCACCATTTAGAGTAGTATATAAAGGCCGGCTCAGAGTGCTAAAGTCCCTCAGACTTTATCACTTTGTAGCTTTAGGCAGATTAGACTTCAGTGCAAGCTCTTCTCAGAAGATCAGGCCCTTCAAGGAAAGGCAGTTCTAGGAAGTCCTGAGTTTGAGTCTCTTACGTGTCCTCCTCGTCGTCATCACTCTGCAGTTCCTCCTCGGTTGCTCCACTTCAGAGCCTCCACAAGTTTAGTTCTTCAGTGTTCCTCCTCCTCAGTCATCGTCTAGGTGTAGTCTCTGATCTTCAGAGTTGTAACAGATCCTGTCTTTTTGCAATGAAGAGATAAAGATATTGCTCTAATTCCTGATTAATATGCTCTGTTTGTCCATTTGTCTGTGAATGAAATGTGGTGGACAACTTCTGGGAGATGCCAAGGAAGTGGCACAACTCTTGTGTAAATGCAGAGGCAAATTAAGGTCCTCTGTCAGAAACAATAAAAGAAGGGAGCCCATGCTGACATCAAATATGGTCTCAAAACATTTGAGCTAAATAAAGAGAGGAGGCTTTTGAAGAGGAACAAGGAATGAACACCACCTCTTTTGAAAATCTATCTATTATCACCAGTATGGCATTGAATCCTTTAGAATCAGAAAAACCAGTAATAAAGTCTGTAGAGATGTCCTTCCAAGAGGAAGAGGGAATAAAAAGTGGGAGAAGTTTTTTTGCTGGTGCTTTTTGCAAACCCTTTATGAGAGAGCACACTTGGCAGGTTTGAAGATAACTGTTATGTATCTTGTGCAACTGTTACATTCCATTCTTTCCAAGCCCATTCCTGCATCCTCTGATACAACTCCAGTTGATTTTAAGTTGCATACCCTCTAGTCCCTTGTTTTCCACTACTATACCTACAACTTTACATTCACTGAACTCTGCTTCATTCTGATAATATTCCATAGTTACTCTGATATTTCCTTCCATTTCTGTTTCTTGTCCCCTTGCTTCTTCCTGCCACCCTTCAGTTTCAGTATGACAAGATTGGACATTGCCCTACTTGACATCTCTATTTGTATCTTAGTTATTTAGAAACCTGCTTTGCTTCTGAGTTAATATCTGTCTTATTTTGCTACACTTAGTCAGTTCCTGCTTCCCTAAGGTATAAGTATGATAGCTCTATACCCTGTACATCAGTCAGAATATTGATATTAATAACCACTTTGTCTTCACAACCCCCACTTGAAGCCATCCTTACTATTCCTTGACCTAGTATTATAGTTTTCTCGAGTCTAGCACTTTCTTGGTCCTCTGACCAAGTCTTTGACACCTTCCAACCATTCCACAGATTGGAGCACCAGTATCAGCATAAGGGTGCACCACATATGGTGAAGCCAAGCCCTGCCAGTTCCAGAGATACCCAGAGTATCTCAAAAGTATGTCCTAAGTTATAACAGCAACCACCACTTTTATATCATGTGATCATGGGAGATATATTCCATTTCAGGTAACCCTAGCTTGGGGTCTGACTATTTTATGAGTACCTTATGGTCAGTGGTCATGTAACTCAGGATCTGCCCTAGATCTTCCCTATTAAGGATCTAGATGTATCTCCTCAGATCTGACAGATCTTGGATCTACATCTATGATCCCATAACATCTGTGGTAGAGATCCCCATCCTCATGTTTACTCTGATCTTTCATTATGAGTTCTTCCCTTTTCTTTCATTTTATCTCTTGATTCATAAGGCTGTTGCCTTACTCCTTCATATCTACTCCATGCCTTCTCCTCTCTTATTTAATAGTGCACTCTTACTACTAGTGGTGTCCATAATTAGCAGTAGCTTAGGGTAGGCTTAGTGTAGTTGGTCTGTGTGCCACCCTGGGCCATATATAAGGGGCAGGTATGGATAGTCAAGTCTCTCCAGACTTGATCACTTTGTATCTTGCTTTAAGTACTTCTTTGGATTCCTACCCTTTCAGAATTAGGCCCATAGTTGCATGAGCACAAGTCTCTTTTGAATCCTCCTTTGTTGATCCCTCCTTGGTTGCTCCTCTTCAGAGCCTCCTTTAAGATTTCCTTTTGTATTTCTCCTTTTGCTCTTTATCTAGGTATAGTCTCTGGAATTCAGAGTTATAACAACAACTATCTACATCTTTAGCCTGATTAGGCCAATAAAACCATCATTTGAGTAAATGGAGAGTCCATTACCTTTCACCATGTCCTGTAATTGAAGAGTCATGGCAATATTAAATAGCTTCCTGTTTTAATTGTTCAGGAATAAATAATGTGTCTGTTTCTGGATGAGTATAGTATTGTTGATCCTAATTATAACACATCTCCAAAGAAGGAGAGAGGGAGAAAGAAGCAGCAATAACCTTAAGAATGAAGAAATTTGAAAGGAAAATTAGGCAGGCAGGAAAAAAGGAAGGGGTAAAGACAAAGACATTCTTATTGGGTTCTTGAATAATATTGCCATGATTTGCCCTTTGTGAGAGCACATTGGCTTGACCATTAGAAGGTCCAGGTTTGTAGACAATGGTAAAGTAATATTCCATGAGAGTCTCTACCCAATGAGCTTGTTAAAAAGAAAGATCTTGGGGTTTATGTCAATGTTCCAGTGCCTGGTGATTGGTCCATATTTCAAAATCAAGGTAATCCACAAGAAGGTGATGCCATTCATGCAGAACATGGACATCTGCCAAAAGTTCCTTGTCATAAATGAGATAATTCCTTTCTGCCCCAGATAGTGAATGGAAAAGGAAAGTAGCAGGACACCAGTCCCCATTGATAAGATAAGAGAGTACCACCCCCATAGCAATGTCAGAAGCATTAGTCTTGACCCAAACAGGACAGGAGGAATCAGGATAGACAAGGAAGGTATTATAATCATTTTTTACTTTTCACATCATGTGATCCTGGGAACTCTCACCTTTTCACTTCTTTACACTTTCACATTTTCACATTTCACATTCTAGAACATTCCAGACCATGACATCATTGCCTGGCAGATACCATGAGGTACTGCTAAGGTACTCACTGTTATACTTGGTCCAGGTAGAAACAAGCATAGATCTTTGGAAGAGGGAACTAGGCTGGGGGTAACTAGGAGAGCTCAACAAAGGTCAGCTCAGAGAGTGGTGTGACTTATAGGGATGACACTGGCTTTAGACTTGACAATGGGGTCAAGAATACTAGCAACATTGGGCTAGTAGATTAACTAGAGATTCCCTCTTGTGCACTAATGCATGAACTAAGAGTGGATTGCAAGGTACTAGGTATGGTGCAGGGATAGGAAGGTAGAAGTAGTGTAAGGAGAGAGGGGAGACAAAGTATGCTACTTATATAATACAATGGATAAGGTTCAGACTCAGTTGAATGAGTTATAGGAGATAACTAATAATCCATGTGGAAATGGATGGAATGTAAGTGTTACAGTTCCAACCTAACACAATGGTCTCATGTGACCATGAGAGCTGTGGAGCATGTGATGTGACTGGTCATGTGCCAGGAGCACATGATTATGTGAATGAGTAGCCTTACAAGGCAAACCCTAGGCTAAGGCTAAGTCCTAATTCAGAGTATTCCCCTGGCATCAAGTATTGGTCACATGATGTGGCAGATCTCAGATGAGATCAGATCTTCCGATGACATCTAATCTCTTGATCTAGATTAGGATCTGATCTGTGGCAGAGATCCAGATTGTTATGGTTTCAACCAAACACAGTGGTCTCACGTGACCATGGGAACTGTAGAGCATGTGATGTGACTGGTCATGTGCCAGGAGCACATGATCATGTGAACAAGTTGCCTTATCAAAGAAACCCTAGGCTAAGGCTAAGTTCTATTCAGAGTATTTCCTGGCATAAGTATAGGTCACATGATGTGGCAGATCTCAGATGAGATCTAGATCCTTCTGATGATATCTGATCTGTGGCAGAGATCCAGATTGGATCTCCTTGGCCTCTTGGCAGCCATGCTGCACTTATAGATCGATACCAGTGCTTCTCTTCCATTCCCTACCTTTGATTCATAAGGCCACTGCCTCACTCCTCATTGCTGCCCCATGATCTCTCTTATTTATCTATTTAGAGGTAGAAGCTACTTTAGCTATTGGTGCCCATAGATAGCACACTTTAGGGTAGACCTCCTGTACATGGTCTGTGCATAGACCTTGACAATATATAAGGCAGGGGGTGCAAGCTGGGGAAACCCAGTCTTGCTCCCTTGACCTCTAGGCTAGATCTACAGCATTGATCTAAGGTCTTGATCCAAGAAGAATCCCACCTCTGCTCTCACTCACTGTCTGGCTTTTGGGTTTACACAAGGGCCCAGGAACTCACTACTTTCTCTATTGCCTAGTTAGGGGCCACTAGACCAAAAGCCTCAGCAGTTATCAAGGATAGAATAGAAGTATCCACCAAGGAAGACTCAAGTATCAAGGAAGAACAGGTAGTTACCTGTTATAGTAAGAGAATTGGGTGATGATGTCATACCTGATGACTAAGTGCAAAAGAAGTGGATCATAAGTAATATTCACTGAGTCAGAGAATGTTCTGGAATGAAAGAAGTGGAAGTTCCAGAACAAGAACAAGAAAGCATCTGAGATGTGTGAATATAAAGCTATGGCAAGAGGGAAAAGAGAAAAGAACAGGGGAAATGTAACACTTACTCCTTTAATGCCATTGGACTGCTTACTGTAGCATACTTTAGGGCAGACCATAGTTACCTGGTCTGTGTGCATCTGTGTATCATATAAAAGGGCTGGCACAAGCTGGGTATTTCTCCAGTCTTGTGCACTTGAGCTCTTTGCTTTATACAAGACCTTGACTCTTCTCTTCTGTTTGCCTAGTTTACTGTAGGTCTAGATAAAACCACAGCTTTAGGAAAATGTTCACTGGACCAGAAACCAAGACATGAGGACAGGATGGCTGCTGTTGTTTCAGAAGGGAGTGGTGGTCATGATTTTTTTAAGCTGATCAAAAGTGGCTTGCTATATGAGAGACCAGGCAAATGAAGTATCTTTTTGGGTAAAATCATTGAGAGGATGGGCAATATCACCAAAGCCCTAAATAAACTGGCAATAATAATTTGCCAGACCTAAAAAGGCTTGCACTTGTTTTAATGTGTAAGAAATTGGCCAATTCACAATTGCCTGGACTTTGCTTTTTTGTATTTTCACCCTGTCTTTAGAGATAACCATCCCTAAGTAGTCCACCTTTTCTTGAAAAAAGTGACATTTAGAGGATTTAAGAAAAAGATCATGCATATGAAGTCAATCTAGTATCATATGAACTAATTGAGCATGTTTATTCTGGATCTTTCCTTTTGAGAAAATAATGATGTTGTCAATATAGATGAGCAGAAATGGCCAGAGATCATGAAAGATATTGTTAACCATATTCTGGAATGTGCCTGGACTATTGCACATTCCAAAATACATAACTACTGGTTCAAAGGCTCCTATGGGGGTGGTAAAGGCACCTTTTCACTCATCTTCTTCTTTAAGCAGGCATTGTTATATCCCCATTACATATTGAGAGTTGTGAAAAGATCTGCTCCTTTTAGTCAATCAATTAGAGTAGAGATAAGAGATAGTGGATATGAATTTTTGATGGTTTAGCTATTGAGGTATCTATAATCAATGACCATCCTTTTCCCTCCATCTTTTTTGCCAATAAAGAAAACTGGTGATATCTGTGGAGATTTGAAAGAGTGAATATACCCCTTGGCAAGTTCTTTTGAAACAAATTCACAGACTTCTGTTATTTCAGTGTCTGACAAAGGGATTATCCATCCTTTCTTTGGCACAAAGTCTTCTTTTAATTCTACCACATGATCCCATGGTTTTTAAGTGGGCATGTGCTCTGATTTTTTCTGAGAGAAGATATCTAGATATTCCCAGAATTCTTGTGGTATCTGATTTTATAACTCTTGTTCTTCTGTTGTTATATCTTTAAGGGGAGTTTTGTCAGGTACAAATTCTACCATCTTGTTTATCCAATCAATCTTTGAGTTATGCCTTTTAAACCAATTGTACTCTAACATTAGTACTAAGCTGCCCAGATTGGTGACAAATGCTTGTATGGCTTCTTCATGTTGCTGTTTATTCTTATCTGATAGTCAAATTTGCAGGATTACCTGTGTTGTTACTTCTCCTATGTTGCCTTGTGACCCATCTGCATTAATGACTTGAATACTTTTGGTTATTGGAAGTTCATTGATTCCATACTTTTCCATTCCATCCCCTTCCATAGAGGTTGGCTTACCAATTCTTTTACCTTTGTTTCAATACAAAATTTGTCCTTTGCATAAGTTTTCAATGTTTCTTGTTCAAAGGTTTTATAATCTAAAGTGTGCATATTAGCTTGCAAAAAGGAGTTGCTTACTAATTTTTTCTTTTCTTTTAGTAAGGAATTATGCACCACTTTATTACCTGTGGCCAAGCTCTTTCAAGACCCCTCAGAGGTGAAACTAGAAAATTGATTAAAGTCCACTTTACAATTACTATCTAAGTTCTTGCAAGTGTTTATAAAGGAATGAGAAGAAGAACTCTAATCACCTTGATCAATCAAGATCCTGTTTGAAAACCATTTTTTGCCTTATTGGCAAACTTATCCCTAAAGTAAGCTTCAGCTTCTTCTACCAAAGACCAAGGCTATTCTTGGATTTCCTGAATACAAGCTGATTGTTCTTTTTTTGCTTTTGTCTTGAGCTTGCACATATTGATTGGTTCAGCCATGTACCAACTGTTATGGCGCAAGCCTAACACATGGTCACACGTGATCGTGAGAATCTCCAGAAGCATGTGATGCAGGTCATGTGACCAAGTGCACGTGATTGTGTGAAGGAGCAGCCTTATAAGGCAAGCCCTAGGCTAGGGTTAGTATTCCTATTCAGAGTATTCCCCAGCACTAAGATATAGGTCACATGATATGGCTGGATCTCAGATGAGATCTTAGATCTGTCTGATGATATCTCTAATGGAGATTAGGATCTGATCTGTGGCAGAGATCTAGATAGATCTCCTCAGCCTCCAGGCAGCCATGTCTCTTTCATAGAACCAGGGCAGTGCTTTCCTTCCATTCTCCCACATCCTCATGGTGTGGTTCCTCTTCTCCATCCTGCATCCACAAGGCCCTTGCCTCACTCCTACCTCATGAGTTATGCATTCCCTTATCTATTATGAGAGCTGAGCTACTTAGGCTATTGGTGTCCATAGATAGCTAGCATTAGGGTAGGCTCCCTGTACTTGGTCTGTGCAAGGGACCCAGCAATATATAAGGCAGGAAGTGGTGAGCTGAGGTTTCCTCAGTCTCACTCTCTTGTCTCTTAGCTGAGATTATACAAGAGATTTCTATGATCTCCCAGCTGTTCCTCTTTAGGGATCCCCCTGAGCTCTCTAGGGTTGTGCTGGCTCCAACTCTCCCTATTGTCTAGTACAGGGCCACTAGCTTAAAAGCCACAGCAGCTATTTAGGAAGGCGCTCACCAAGAAGGAGTATCCAAGGACTATGGGGAGTTACCCATAACAATGATATATAAGGTGAAACAGGATGATATTAACAAAGTAAAAGGTAAAAGTAGCATGAGGAACATAGAGAAGAAAGTATGCTACTTATACTAAAAGGGATAAGATTAAGACTCAGTTGAATAAGTCAGAATGAGTAACTAATAGTGACTAAGTAATCCATGTGAAAAATGATAGAAAATAATGGAAGCAGAGTATAAGTAATATCCACTGACAGAAAAGAATATTCTGGAATGAAGAAAGTCAGAAGGTTCCAGAATATAACAAGGAAGCATTAGAGATGTGTAAAGTCTAAAGCTAGAATATAAGAAAAGAAAAAGAATAGACTAATTATAACACTAACATATATTAAGTTCTTAGATCTGTTAGATACTAATCCAGTTGTTTTTTCATTTCAACTGAGTTTTTAGTTTCATTAGGTCATGAGCCCTGTGGCCTAATACAAAAACAGAGAAACTCATTGAATCTACAATTATAATCTAAATCCTTCAAGTTATTATATTTGGTCAGAATATTGCCTCCACTATGTCCATATCTTGAAATATGCCCATAAGTACATGTTATTTTTTTCTGTGAAGTAAAGATGTTATGTGCTTAGCAAAACACTGATGATCATGTTATGTAATCATGGGACTCACTTGCTTAAACAAGATTAACCCTAGACAAAGATTTGATTTATATTTGGAGTATTTTCCAATATCAGGTGATGGTCACATGATATGGCAGATCTCAAGATAAGGTTTAGATCTATGCTGATGATATCTGATCTGTGGCAAAGATCCAGATAGGATCTCCTTAGCCTTATGGTTGCCAGGCCTTATTTATATCCACTGTTCCTACATCATTTCCTTTCATTCTTCCATATCCTCATGATATGGCTTCTCTTCCATTATCTTTGATCCATGAGGTCACTGCCTCACTCTACTCTATGCCCCATACTTTTCTATTTATCAGCAAGTGAAATGGGTAACTACCCATCCTGCCTTGATACTTGAGTCAACCTTGGTGGATGCTCCTAATCTGTCCTTGATAACTGCTTGGGCTTTTGTGCTAGTGGCCCAGAACTAGGTGAGAGAGAATGAATGAGACCTGGGCCCTTGTGTAAACCCAAAGCCAGACAGTGAATGAGAGCAGAGGTGGGATTCTTCTTGGATCAAGACCTAAGATCACTACTGTGAATCTAGCCTAGAGGCCAAGAGAGCAAGACTGGGTTTCCCCAGCTTGCACCTCCTGCCTTATATATTGCTGAAGTCTGTGCACAGACCAACTACAGGAGACCTACCCTAATATACTGCTATCTATGGTCACCAATAGTGTAAGTAGCTTCTAGACCCTAGGTAATAGATAAGAGGTAACATGCATGGATCATGAGGTAGGAGTGAGGCAGTGGCCTCACAGATACAGGATGGAGAGGAGACCACATACCATGAGAATATGGGATTATGAAAGGGAAAATGCAAGGGTTCATGGATATGAATCAGGTGTGGCTGTCATAAGGCCAAGGAGATCTATCTAGATCTCTGCCACAGATCTATGGATCTCAATCTCATCTGAGATCTGCCACATTAGTGATCCAATACCTTTGCATGGGAACTCTGAATGGGACTTAGACCTTAGCCTAGGGTTTCCTTGATTAGGCTACTTGTTTGCACAATCACGTGCTCCTGGCACATGACCAGTCACATCACATGCTCTACAGCTCTCACAGTCACATGAGACCATTGTGTTAGGTTGGAACCATAACAGCAAGAGTACTTACTATTATTGGTGCCCATAGATAGTAGTTAGTCATCCTGTGTATTGGAGCTGTGCCCCTAGTGAATATATATATAGGATGGTAGAGAATTGGGGTTTTTCCAGTCTTGACCACTTGTCATAATTCCCCTTCTTTTCTCTTTCCCTTTCTGATATGCAATAACTTGTAGCCTCCCAGCTGGAAAGCTTCTCTTATTCCTTGTCTCAACTCACAAGCCTGGTTAGAGGCCACTAGTTCAAAAGCCCTCTTGTTGAAGTATTTACTGTTACTCACTGGTTTACATCATAGTTTGAAAGTACCAGGTTGGTGCATAATAGAAGATAATTGCCATACAAATGAATCTGGCTACTTTGTATGGGCATACTGCATGCTTATAGCTTTTGAGTACCATAATTTATCACAGATCATTAATAGTACTTTTTCTAAACCATCAGATACTATCTTTTATCTTGTCTGGTAAAAAAATAAATTCAGCTATAAAAGCAATAATCAGGCAATGTATCAAAGCAGAGCTTGTTGTCAAAATAATCCATTATTATGCTGCCAGTAATGCATGAAATTTACCTGCAGCAGAATTCAGCCAGATTGAAACAGGGTCTATTATCTATTAGTTCCATTATTTTACCCACCATATGCCAAGTGGTGGTGACATATCTATATATGTCAATGAGTATCAGGAGGTGGTCTGATATCTTGCCAATATTAATTTTGTAATCCAGGAATAGCTGGCTGCCATTATTCTACTGTTCATACTTTCTTTTAATCCAAAGAATCCAAACTCTTGGGACTATTTTATTAAGGGCATACATTTTGACAGGCCATGACAACTTTATCTAGCATTATATCAGAAATTCTCAAAGAAAAATAACAACAGATATTCTCTACATTTCCACTGTCATGCCTACCAGTAGAACTGCTGAAACTGCATTTTCTGTGCTAGAATGGACTGCCAATGCCTCTGACATCAAATTATGCACAAACTGTTGGCATTTTGGACATCACAAATCCTTGTGCTATGCAAAAAATAATAATATAGAAGGCAAGGAATCCAAAAAGCAGCTATAAGGTTAAAAGAAATAAAGGCAAAGGTTATTGAGGAGAATGCAGAGAAAGATGAAGTTTCCAACTTTGTGATTGAGAAGTGCTTACTGACTGATACTACAGTGACTCCAAAAACTGGCCCAATATCTAACCCCAATCTGATGTGTGAAGCACATCACAATCACATAAACAAATAACACTTTGCTTTGGTGGGTTATATTGTAGTAGAAACCCTTGGCTACAATATTGCTCTATACATTATATGATTCCATTCAGATTCCATTAAGATATGATTATTACAAGGTGAATACCTTATTGGGCCAGTTTATGTACTTTTGATTTGAAAGTTGAAATCTCTATCACATCAAGCTATATTTGTTGTTACAAACAAAGATACATATGTAAACAGTAAGTCTGAGTTTCAAAATACTCCCACACATTCTTATTCTCTACTTTCATTATCATATAATCTTTTAAAGCTGATTAAAAGGCTATTATTCTTGCTCAACTTGATGCTGGTCACTTAGCTTGTATTATTGCCACCCAGCTTGGTGTTGGACATGCTATTATATCAAGGCTATCTTCCCAAGAGTGCCCAGACCTTCAGAAGTCCACTGGTGGTTGTTCATTTAAGCTTTCTTCTATTAATATTTGCCATGCTATTTACTTTGTCTCCTCTTTTAGAGCAGAGAATGCTGTTCAAGTGACCAAAGCACTCTCTGATCTCACCAATTAACCCATTTATCCCAACACTATTTGCTGGCACTTGAAAAAAAGTGGCATAAAAGCTGTTTTCAAGCTAAAATAACCTCTTCTTTTACTAAAACAATACAAAGTCTGGTTAGACTTTGCATATGCTTACAAGAACTGGACTACAGAGAATTGGAAGAAGATAATATGGTCTGATGAGATCAAAATCAATTACCTGTAATCATATGGAAAGAAATGTGTTACAGCTCCAGTCTAACATGGCAGTCTTACATGACCATTGTTATGGCTTCAGCCTAACACAACGGTCTCACATGACCGTGGGAACTGTAGAGCATGTGATGCGCTGGTCATGTGATCAGTTGCACATGATTGTGCGAACGAGTTGCCTAATAAGGCAAACCCTAGGCTAAGGCTAAGTCCTTTATTCAGAGTATTCCCTTGCACAAAGGTATTGGTCACATGATGTGGCAGATCTCAGATGAGATTCAGATTTTCTGATGACATCTGATCTTATGATCTAGATTAGGATCTGATCTGTGGCAGAGATCCAGATTGGATCTTCTCGGCCTTCAGGCAGCCTTGCTTCATTCATAGATCTCTACCTGTGCTATCTTCTATTCTCCCACATCCTCATGGTGTGGCTTCTCTTTATTCTTATCCCTT
>JBBPJW010000817.1:0-20388 GCA_038088935.1 Pulveroboletus aff. viridisquamosus
TGGTGGTGGCGGCGGCGGCAGTGGTGGTGGCCTCGTTGGAAGAGGACGGGGAGATAGAGGGAGCTGGGGGGGATGTGGGTGAATCGTCAGCACTGGAGATGGGAGCGGGAGACGGGCCAGGAGGGGAAGGAGAGGTACCCTGCGCCGAGGTCGCTGCCTGCGCTGGGGACGAGGCCGCCAGGCTGGCAGAGGTGTTGGTGGACATGGACGGGGCAAGGAAGAAGAGAAGAGGGGAGAGAAGGGAGGATGGGGACGGGGAAAGGACGCGGGGCGCAGCGACGGGTCAAAGCCAAGGGGGGTCCCGCATATGAACAAGGCGAGCGTCCATCAGACACGCGGTGATCCTCGCCGGCCCACCCGCGCACCCACGTCGCAAACGAGGAAACGGACGGGGCAGTCGCACTCACGTTTCTGGACGCTCGACATCCTCGCCGTTCACGATGGTCTGCAGTCAAGAGCCGAGGCGGAGCCCGTCCATGCCCATCCTCCCCTCACCGCCGTCATGTGGCCCACGCACACCAGCGCCGACCTCCAGAGGGCTACCTCTCCGTCGTCCAGCGCAACCCGGTCCCTGCCCCACGCGACCCTGACGTGTGGTCGTCCGGACCAACGGGCCACCCGCGTGCAACACCGCATCGATCCATCGCCCCACTGTCCTCCGACTCGGTCTCTTTCTTCACGCACGCCGTCCAGTGTGTGCCCCAGCATCTGGAAAAAGTTGGCGCTCGACGTGCCTGCATTAAAAAAAAAAAAAATAATAATAATAATAATAATAAAAAATAAAATAAAAATAAAAAAAAAAGCACACTGCTTATTTAATCCATCCACGGTTCTGCTTATGTAAGACGACCGCAAGGGCTCACACCTCGGCCTCGCATTCCGCCCCGCCCGCCCCTTGCGACGATGCCCAGGGCGCCAAAGACAAGGGCCAGCACGACCGACACGCCCACCGCCCAGTCCGACTCCGTCTCCCAGATCCTCCCTTACCTCTACATTGGCCCATGTGCCGCAACGTCCGCTGCGTCCCCGTGTATGGCGCGCCTGGGCATCACCCACGTCCTCAGTGTAGGAAAGAAACCGGGATCGACCCTTGACACCATCACCTACCTCCGCCTCTCCATCGACGACGATCCCGACGCAGACCTGAGAAAGGTCGGCGAACAGGCCATCGCGTTCATCAACACGGCCCGCGCGGGGAAAGCGCCCTGCAGGGTCTTTGTCCATTGCTCCGCCGGGATCTCTCGTTCTCCCGCCACTGTCGCCTTTTACCTCGTCAAGGGCTGCGGCATGTCGTTGAAACAGGCCCTAGGGCTCATCGTCCGTGCGAGACCGAACGCGTGCCCAAATCCGGGTTTCGTATCGCAGCTGCGCCAAGTCGAGCTCGAGTGCCGGGGTTGCTCTTCCTTGCCTCCTGGGCTCGCATCACTTCCGAGCAAAAAAGAGGAACGTCTGGCTCTCTTCCGTGAGGACCATCCAGTCGGTGATGGTCAACCTTCTCGGCCAGCGCCCATGGTGAATAGTGTGAGTATTTTTTCTGTTCAGGTGTGATCGGTGGATCCTGACGGACGTGTCTGCAGATGTCGCTTCGGAGCAACAAGGAGGAACGTCTGGCTCTTCCCCACAAGGATCGATCAGACAGCGTTGCACGGCCACCTCGGCCAGTGTCTGTTCCACATGCTGTGACTGTTTTTTTTTTCAAAGTTTGATCAGTAACACTGATGGTCCTGTCCACAGAAACCCCTGCCGAGCAAAAAAGAGGACCGGCGAAGTGGTGCTGTGCGATCTTCTCAGCCAGCGCCTATGCTGGATAAGGTGGGCATCCTTTTCGTCGTGTGGCCCCTCAACCCTGACGGACGTGTCTGCAAAAAGTCACTTCCCGGCAGAAAAGGGGAAGGCGCCGTTCTTCCTCCAAAGGGTCGGTCGAATGGCATTGTACAACCTACCAAGCCGATCCCTGATATACATGGCGTGAGTCGTCTTTTAAATAGTAATTTGACGAGTACACACCGATGGACGTGTCCGCAGAAGTCGCCTCCGAGCAATAGAGTGGAGAGTATCGTCCCTCAGAAGAGCCGATCAAACGGTGTGTTACGACCTCAGCCAACGCCTCTCATACGTGGCGTGCGTGTTCTTTTCGTAGTTTGACTAGCAAACACTGATGGACGTGTCTGTACAAGTCACTTCCCGGCAGAAGAGGGGACAGCGCCGTTCTTCCTCCAATGGGTCGATCAAGTGGTGTTGTACACTTTGCCAAGCCAATACCTAACATGCATGGCGTGAGTCGTCTTTTTTTAAAATAGTAATCTGGCTAGTACACACCGATGGACGTGTCCGCAGAGGTCGCCTTTGAGCATTAGATCGGAAAGTGTTACTCTTCGCAAGGACCGATCAAATGGTGTCGTACGACCCGAGTCAGCGCCTCTTATACGTGGCGTAAGTGTTCTTTTCGTAGTTTGACCAGCAGACATTTGATAACGTGTCTGCAGAGATCACTTCCTGGCAGAAGAAGGGATAGCGTGGTTCTTCCTCAAAAGGGTCAATTAAGTGGTGTTGGACAATTTACCAAGCCAATACCTAATACGCATGGCGTGAGTCGTCTTTTAAATAGTAATCTGGCTAGTACACACCGATGG
The DNA here is from genome assembly GCA_038088935.1 of Pulveroboletus aff. viridisquamosus. Lineage (NCBI taxonomy): Eukaryota > Fungi > Basidiomycota > Agaricomycetes > Boletales > Boletaceae > Pulveroboletus > Pulveroboletus aff. viridisquamosus. The sequence goes on from JBBPJW010000817.1 coordinate 2,634, forward strand.
ACGTGTCCGCAGAAGTCGCCTTGGAGCAATAGAGTGGAAAGTGTCACTCCTCGTAAGGACCGGTCAAACGGTGTGTTACGACCTCTGTCAGCACCTCTTATACGTGGCGTAAGTGTTCTTTTCGTAGTTTGATCAGCAGACATTGACGGACGTGTCTGTGGAAGTCGCTGGATACCAGAACGAAACAAGGAATATTGTTGCGCCCTTGACAGCCCTCGCGTGATGTGACGAGATATTGCTATGTTTTACTGCCGTCTCCGAAATGTTGCCCATAGGGTTCCGCACGGGCAACGACTTCTATAACTGGGAACGAGCCAGCTGTGTCTGCACGCACGCACCCCCCCTTTTACCGCAGATGGACGGTGTTTGGGGGGTTGTTCGGCAGAGCTTGGAAGATATGCATTTATGATGATCATGATCTTGATGAGGCTACCGTGATAGATGCGATGGACTTTTGACGGTGTCAACCAGCTGCAGATCCATGTTCACCATGTCGTACTATGTCATGTGTAGGTATAGAGCACATTTATTGCACTTGTAAAAATCACATTTCAACGCTCGTTAGAGTCACGCCTGCCAGAAAGAATTTCTAGATGCTGCACCTGCCCTGTTCCTGTGCATCTTACTCAACTCTATTAATCCGACATGCATAGGACTAGAATCCATTGACGTCTTTGCGTATATCACATGACCAATAGATTGTATCGAAACATCTTAAAATATGTCAATTTCACATATCCTTTTGTTAGTGTTATATCCTAACTGCCACTGAGTCAACTTTGTCCCTCTGGAACAACTCTGGGTACCTGTGTCATATTCTAGGCCATTAGGACCAACTCTGACCCTCTGGCAAGCCCCTGCACAGTTACCAGCTTCATGTTATGGTAGGCCCAGGTAGAGACTAACATAGACCTTAGTGAGCATGTGCTTGGAGTCTGGGTTCTAGGAAGGCTTGACTATTGTCAGCCTTGGGACTGGGACAAAGGACATGGTGCAAAATGTGGAACAGCACAGTGAGCCTCTCAGTAGGGATATTACAATCAGTCTATTTCTTTGTCCTTTCTCACCTCAGCTTCTGACTTTGCATGTCTTTGACACTTTTTTGTTGTATTCTGGAACCTTTAGACTTCTTTGTTCCAGAACATTCCCTTTAGTCAGCAGATATAACTCACCATCTACTTTTATTTCCATTCACTTTCATATGGATTGTTTACTCAACTTTAGTTGCACTCTATGACACATTCAATGGAGTCTGAATCTTAGCCCACTCAGTATAAGTAGCATACTTTATTTCCCATGTCCCTTATGCTACTTCTGCCTTATTCTATCTTGCTTGTCCCAAGCATTGTCTGAATTCTCATCTTTATCCTTTACTAAGGGAGTTCTTTTTGCAACCCTTTGAAATGGCTGCTGGCTATCCTGTCCTTGTGACTTGATACTGAAGCTGGTGAGCACAACTAAGCAGTGGTTTTGGACTAGTACCACTGAGAACTAGGCAAAAGAATAGAAGTAAAAGAGTCAAGTGCCTTGTATAATGCTAAGAGTTCAAGTGCACAAGACTGGGGAATTCCAGCTTGTGCCAGCCCTTTATATATGCTACACAGGTATGCACAGACCATGTAACTAGAGTCTGCCCTAAACTATGCTACAGTGAGCTGTCCAATGACATTAAGAAAGTAAGTACCTTAGTAGTACCTCATGGTAACTGCCAGGCAATGATGTCATGGTCTAGACTGTGATATGTGAAGGAGTGAAAGAGTGAAATGGTAAGGGTTACCATGGTCACATGATGTGACATGTGAAGAGTCAAAGTGAAAAGTACAAAGTGGGTGAAAATAAAGAAAAGTGAAAAATAGATTATAATACTCTTTATTAGCAAGCATTCTTTCAAGTTCTTTTGATCTTACCAAGAAGACAGCTCCTTGGTCCTGAACTCCAGCCTGCCAGGAATCCTTTGACTTCCTCAAGACCCTCTTCCTCTCCCAACCCATCCTTTAACTTCCATATCTCTCCTATCCCTTTACTATTGTCACTAATGCCTTGGCATATGCTTTCAGTGGTATTCTTCTTTAGACAGATTTAAACAGGAATTGGCACTTCTGTTTCTATTTCTCTCAAACCTTCTCCACTGCTAAATGAAACTATAACATTTATGATTGTAAACTTCTTGTAATCATCTGCACCCTCAAAACCTGGCACCAATATCTTCAAGGCTTCCCTTATATAGTTTAGATCTTCACTAATCATAAAAATCTCACCTACTTCCATGCCTCCCAGAATTTCAATCATCAACACATCCAGTGGCTTCTTGACTTAGCTGACTTTAATATTCAACTCCATTATATTGCAGGTTTTACTCTCTCTGGTCCTAATACTCTCTTTTACTGCCCAGATCTCTGTCTTTTAGACTCTGCCAATAATTTCTCTGTCATCACCCTTTCTAAATAACTCTTCTGTCATGTCATCAATGCTACTCTCTTCACCCACATCTGCAAACATATCAAAACTGACCCACTCTATCTTTTCCTCCTTTATGCATGGAATAACTTCATGCACTCTAATTTCTGCAAATATGTTACTAATTGAAAACTCCATAACAAACTCCTTACCTACTATGTTCATGTCTATGTTTTTGCTGACAAATCCCTTTATCAATCCATTCTCTGCTACTGCCATGATCATTCTCTTGCCAGTTACCCTGGCTACCTTAAAATCCTCCAACTTATCAAACAGGAATTTTGATGGCCTGCCATGGCCACTTATGCCTGCCATTTTGTTGAAGAATATGCTACCTGCCAATAAAACAAGGTTAATTCTCATTCCTTCACCCTGGCCCTTTTTCCCATCTGCTTCTCCATCACTTGCCCCTTTTATATAGTTTTCTGTGATCTTATTACAGATCTCCCCCTTTCCAATGGCTATTATTCTCTATTGATCATGGTCAACCATAAGCTTATAAAGGGAGCAATTCTCTGCCCAATCAAGAAAACCACCACAACTAAGGATATAGCCACCCTCTTTTTCCACAAAGTATACTTATGCTTTGATCTTTACAACAAAATCATCTCTGATCATGGTCCTTAATTCATCTCCATCTTCACAAAGGAGCTTGATAAACTCCTCAACTATAACCTCTTTCTATTTACCACATACCATCCCCAATCTGATGGGGAAACTGAATAAGTCAATTAGAAACTCAAAAACTATCTTTGCATTTTCTGTGAAGCTAATCCCTTCAAATGGACAGAACAAATATCCCATGTGAAGTTTGTCCACAACTGCCATTCTTACTTTATTACCAACTAATCCCTGTTCTATCTCATGATGAAATATGAACTCTGCATCTCTCCCTTGATAATCTCTGAAATTCTTATTGTTATGATGCATTTTTCTTTTCTTGATCACATGACCTTATCTTATCTTCATCATGTGGTTATCTTATCTTTTATCTTATCTTAGGCATGTGACAGATCATGTGATCCAGGGCATAGGGTTAGCCTCATGCCTAATATCTTGGCACTTCTTTTTATTTCCATTGCTTTATTTCCATTGCAGAAGCTGGACCCTTGATGGTTTCCACAGATGCTTCTTTTCTTTTTGATCCCCATGCCTTATGGATGGGAATATTCCCATCAGGGCCTTGGTCCATGTGCAAGTCACTGTAGTATAAATACTATAGCTGTAGCATCTTGAGACTCCCAGTCTTGAGCACTTGTATACTATAGGTGTTAACTCATAACTCATACTTGATCCTTATTCCTTCCTTGTGAGCTTGTGGCACTGCAATATTGTGGTGGATAACACTTGCTCAAGACTTCCTTACATTCTTTTTCTAAATCCATTTTCATGTTTCTTTTTACAGAAGGAGTTGCTTAAGCAGTGAGTAGAGAGAGAGTTACTTGATGAAATTTAGCCATTTCAGGGCAAGACTTGAAGACCAGATAGCAAAGGAGATGTATTTGGCAGTGCAAACAGAAGACAACATCAGAAAGGTTATCAAACATATGACAAAGAAGAGAAGGTACCTCTGGGAGAATGAGACAGAGAGAAAGTTGTTGAAAAGAAAGTTCAAGGTAGCAAGGCATTGAAATGTGCTAATTGCCCATTTATTGAAGAAGCAGATTGACATAATTGAACAAGATAGGAAGGAGCATTTAGAATGAAACAGGAAATTCATGTCTTAAAGACTATAAACTTTAAAACCAGCAAACAAGCTCATCAAGGTGATACCAAGATCTAGCTATGGCTGCTGAAGGAGAAATCATGGTGCTGATTGAGCAGATGGGGGAGTTATCCCTAAGGACAAGAAATGACATTATGAGGAAGATGGCCAATCCAGGGAGTTAGGACAGTGATAGAAAAAGGTGGAAATGATAGTGGATTTCCTTGGGGGTTTGGGTGAGAGAACAGGAGTGGAAGATTAATTACCTTAGGGTAATTGTGGTGTTGTCAAGGATGAAGGGTACAGCAGATGATTTCACAACAATCACCCTCATGGAATACAACAAGCTCAAGGACAAGCACATTTGGGAGAATAGGCAGGACACAGGCAGGATGTTAGGAGAAATGGCTTGGCCAACATGGCTTGATCTCCAATAAAAAATCAAGAGCCATTTCCAGATTGAGAAGTTGGCACACCAAAGTCTCAGGAAGCTACAGGCACTGAGGCAACAAGAAAAGAAGATTGATGATTTTTTGAACAGATTTGATCTTCTTAGGAAGGAAGCAGACATAGCAGACATAGATGACCATCATGCTGTCAAACTGCTAAAACAAGCAGTGGACTACTGAGTATATTCTCAGGTAGCTCTTCAAGAAGGCAATGATGGCCAATACCTCAATATGTTTGCCCATTTTAGACAGATAGGGAGGACTTTCAAAAAGATGATGGTAGAGAGATCCTCCTATAGGGTACAAGGTCAAAATCCCTGTCCTTGCTTCCAACCTTGCTTCCAACCTCCTTATTTCCCTCAACCTCCACCTTTTCCTTATTTTATGTCTACAGAGTTGCAGCCCAGAAGGGGTGCACCAATGGAGGTAGATAGACAGGATGCTCAGCCTTTGCAGCCCCTGATTACTTGTTTCAATTGTGGTTAGCCAGGCCACATTGTGAGATATTGCAGGGCTTTCTGAAACCCTGCCAAAACAATGACTCCTTCTTGCTTTCCTTCTAAGCAGCCACAGCCTACTTAACAGTGGCAACAACAGGTACAGCTAATAAGGTTTTGGGAATTTTCTCCTCCAGATGAAAATGGTTGGTGTTCAGCAGAACTGGAGGCAATTGGCCTGGTTTACAATATGGTGGACACTGCCAGATTTCAAGAAATTCTGGCTGCTTCTTGAGGCTCAATGAAGGAAGCCCAAGCATATTTTAAAGATGTGTTTGCAAATAAGGCAAAGCAGGGAAAATTCTCAGGAAGTGCACAACAATTCTAGATAGTGTACTTCCAAATGTTTCTTCTTTCTCAAAATTTGTACCAAGTAGCCTTTGAGTGAATATGATCTGTTTTCATGCTAGAAAGGCATTTTCTTAGAGTGTGGCCCCAGCTAATGGGTGCTTAATCCCTTCCATCAAAGATACTAACAGACATCTTTACTCAGATTACAGCTGAGAAAGAAAAAGCCTAGACACAATATTTAATCAAACTGAAAGAGATAAATTGAAGGTAGAAGTAAAATTAATCAGTGAAGTTAGAGGAAAAGAAGGTTTACACACAAAAACATGTGGGTTAACAAATGCAATTCTAGACTCTGGAGCATTGCTGACCTTCATAGATCAGAAATATATATGGTGGCATGGACTATACAAAAAACCAATGGACCAGTCATTGACAGTATTTAATGCAGATGGAATACAAGGAACTATTGGACAAATTACTAACTACATAGTTCTATGCATTGCCATTAAAGATAAGCAAGGAAAATAGCATCAAGAATGTATCAATGCCATGGTGTCTCATTTAGAATCACTGGACCTTCTCATAGGTTATGATTGGTTCAAAAGATATAATCCAAACATTAATTGGATTCAAAAAACAATTGAATTTCCTCTTTGTTCTCAGCATTGTCATGCTTTCAATATTAACATTGCAGAAGATGAAAAGTTGAAAAAGGAATTACCTTCCAAGGTTTGGAAGGTTTTAACTGTTTTCTCCCAGAAACAATCAGAATGCATGCCAACAAGAAAACCATGGGATCATGTGGTGGACTTAAAAGAAGATTTTGTCCCAAAGAAAGGTTGTATTATTCCTTTAGCAGATGCTGAATTGGCAAAAGTTAGGGATTTTATTACCAAGGAAATGGCAAAAGGGTATATTTGTCCCTCAAAGTTGCCACAAATGTTACCAGTGTTTTTCATTAGAAAAAAGGATGGTGGTAAACAAATGGTAATCAACTATTGTTACCTCAATGAGTTGACCATAAAAAACAATTATCCATTGCCACTAATTTTTACACTTATTGATTGGTTGCAGGGAGTCACTATTTACAACCCTCAATTTGCAATGGAGGTATAACAATATTCACATCAAGGAAGGTGATAAATGGAAAGGAGCCTTCACCACACCCCTGGGAGCATATAAACCCTTGGTAATGTACTTTGAAATGTGTAATTCACTGGGCACTTTTCAGACAATGGTCAATGATATCTTCACCAACATGTGGATGGAGATATTAATTTATATTGATGATATTATTATCTTTACAAAGAATAAGACTAAAGCAGATCATTTTCTCACAGTTCAAGAAGTTCTCTGCTGTCTATGTGATCATGACTTGTTCCTTAAGCTGTCTAAATGCTATTACACATCTTGCATAACCACCACTCTCACCTCATGTGACCATGGGAACAACACTCCTTTTCAGGTAACCATAGCCTGGGGCTTGGCTATTTCTATGGGTACCTTACAGTCAGTGGTCACATGACTAGGATCTAGGATTATCCCAGGATCTGCCCATAGATCATTCCCATCTAGATCTAGTTATATCTCCTTGAATCTGATGGATCCTCAGATCTATCTCTATGATCTTATCTGTGGCAGAGATCTCCATCCTCATGTGTAACCCTGATCTTCCATTACAAGATCTTCTCTTCTCTTTTATTTCTTTCCTTGATCCATAAGGCCATTGCCTCACTCTTTATTCTGCTCCATGCTTCATCCTCCTTTATTTAATAGTGTGATCTTACTGCTATTGGTGTCCATAGATAGTAGTACTCTAGGGTAGGCTAGTAGTAGTTGGTCTGTGCACCTTTCTAGGTCATATATAAGGGGTGGGTATGAGTAGTCAAGTCTCTTTAGACTTAATCACTTCATACTTTGCTTTAAGCACTTTTTTGGATTCCAACCCTTTCAAGGTTAGGCCCATAGTTGCATGGGCATGAGTCTCTTCCAAGTCCTTCTTCATTGATCCCTCCTTGGTTGCTCCTCTCCAGAGCCTCCATTAGGTTTTCCTCTTCATGTTTCTTCTCTCTTTTTTCATCTAGGTTTAGCCTCTAAAATCCAGAGTTGTAACAAATGCCACTTTGCACAGGAACAGGTAGATTATTTGGGCATGGTTGTATCTAAAAAGAGGGTACAAATGCAGCTCAATAAGATCAAAGCTATCACCAAATGGCCTGTACCATGTACAGTTAAACAGGTACAATCTTTCTTGGGTCTTGCCAACTACTATAGGTGGTTTGTTCCTAACTTCACTTCCATTGCTCATCCCCTCCATGCTCTTATACATGAGAATGTGCCCTTTCAGTGGACTGAGGACTGTTTTTATGCTTTTACCACACTTAAAACTCTCCTTTCCTCTGACCCCCTTCTTGTTTATCCCAACTCCTCTTGTCCATTACACATAGAAACTGATGCATCACAAATAGCTATGGGTGCTGTTCTTTCCTTTTAGTTAGCTGATGGCTCTTGGCATCCAGCCACATACATGTTTAAAACCTTTTTACCAGCCAAACTGAATTATTCAATTTATGACAAGAAATTGTTAGTGGTTATTCAAGCTTTGAAAGCTTGGCAACACTATGTTATTGATCAGTCCACTTTTGAGATCTGGACTGATCACAAGAATTTAGAATACTGGCATAAACCACAAGATCTCTTGCCATGGCAAGCTTACTGGCAAGCATTTCTCTCTGAGTTCAACTATGTTTTCATTCATAAACCAGGATCCACTAATGGATGCACTGATGCTTTATCCCATTGGCTGGATCACCACACCCCACTGGACCTCAATAAGGATGTGGTTCTTCTTTTCCCTCATTTATTTACTTGTTTCATTGATTTTTCTTCTTCTTTCTTTTCTTCCATTGTTACTTCTTCCTGCAGTCTTTCTCTTTCTCTCTCTTAGTGTTATGACAAAGATCACCAAGTTTTTAAAAATTCTAGGAACCAGGTATTTGTTTCTTCAGACCTGCATTCTTGAATGTTACATTTGAGCCATTCTTTATCTCTGGAAGGACATTCTGGTCAAACCAGAACTTTTCAACTTTTAACATGATATTATTATTGGCCATCTTTAAAAGATGATATTGCTGATTTTATCCAGTATTGTCCTACATGTGCCATGGCAAAAGGGGCAGAAAAGCAAGCTTCAATTCTTCTCCTTCCACAGTAGCAGAACCTTGGAAGGATTTATCTGTGAACTTGGTGACAGGATTACCATTAGTTCAAGGAAAAGATAGTATCATGGTGGTGATAAACAGATTCTTGAAAAAAGTGGTTTTTGTTCCTTGCTTGTCTTCTATTTCTTCTCTAGGTTTAGCTGAACTTTTCTGTAACCATGTATGGTTGTATCATGGCCTCTCTAGCTCTTTGGTGTCAAACAGAGGACCACAGTTTATCTCAGAGTTCACCAAACAGCTCCATAACATTCTTCACATTTCCTTGAAGCTGTCTACAGCATATCACCTGCAAACAGATGGGCAAACTGAGCAAATTAATCAGGAACTCAAAAAGTACCTAAGAACTTTCATCTTCAAACAACAACAGGATTGGGTAGATTGGGTCAAAATGGCAGAATTCCATCATAACAACTCCTATTCCTCTGTTATAAAGACTTTGCCCTTTATAATCATCAAAAGTTTTACTCCATGAATGGGTTTTGAAGGACCCTTTACCTCTTCCCTGTTTGCTTAGCAGATGTCCAAATCTTTTGATCAGATTCATCAGTCATTAGAGAAGGCTCATTCCTCTATGATGAAGTGGAACAACAAATCTGCATATGATTCCTATTCAATTGGCAACATGGTGATGCTGTTTACAAAAAACCTCTTACTTCCTTATTCTGAGAAGAAGTTAACATAGCATTGGATTGACCCTTATTAGGTCACACAGGTTCTTCCAAATGCAGTTACTCTTTGTCTTTCTTCCAAAATGCACATTCATTCAATGGTAAATATCAGTTGTGTCAAAAAGGCACATGAATCATTGGACAGTTAGGAAGTTATCACTTCTGATCCTGTCACTTTTACAGAGAAAGAGCACTCTGAGTATGAGATTGAGGAAATTGTTGATTCTTGTCTGCAACAAGGGAAATTGGAATATCTGGTGCATTGGAAGGATTATTCCACAGAGGACCAAACTTGGCAAACAGAAGAAGATATTGCCAAAGCCCCTGAATTGGTTTGGGACTTTCACAAGCTTCACTCTTTTGCTCCTTAGCAATTCATATCCATTGATCCTTCAATCTTTGCTTGGCTTTTCCATCCCTATCAAAATTATATCATGGAGCCTCCACTGCAGTTCTCTTGTCTGGAATCTGAGAGCTAAAAAGGGGGTAGTGTTATGATGCATTTTTCTTTTCTTGATCACATGACCTTATCTTATCTTCATCACATGTTTATCTAATCTTTTATCTTATCTTAGGCATGTGATGGATCATGTAATCCAGGGCATAGGGTTAGCCTCATGCCTCATGCCTCAGCACTTCTTTTCATTTTCATTGCTTTGTTTTCATTGCAGAAGCTGGACCCTTGATGGTTCCCACAGATGCTTCTTTTCTTTTTGATTCCCACACCTCATGGATGGGAATATTCCCATTAGGGCCTTGGTCCATGCACAAGTTACTGTAGTATAAATACTATAGCTGTAGCATCTCAAGACTTCCAGTCTTGAGCACTTGTATACTATAGGTATTAACTCATAACTCTTACTTGATTCTTATCCCTTTCTTGTGAGCTTGTGGCACTGCAATATTGTGGTACATAACACTTATGCCTGCAGTTGCTAATAGATTAAAGAATCTAACAGTAGCCATAGACAAAGCTCTTATAGCCCATAACCTTGCCTGCCAGACCATGGTGTCCTGTATTTGTTTCAAATTTATCCCTTTTACCAAGGGATTTAAAGTCTGGCTTGAAGCCAGAAACCTCAAATGATTTGTTGTTCATTTCAAATTTATATCCAGATAAGAAGGCCCCTTTACTATTATTGTTATAATCACTTTTCATTTTTCACATCATGTGACCCTGGGAACCCTTACCTTTTCACCTTTTTACTCTTCACATCTTCACATTTCACATTCTAGAACATTCCAGACCATGATATCATCACCTGGCAGTTTCCATGAGGAACTGCTAAGGTACTTGCTCTCTTATTGCCATTGGTCTGTTTACTGTAGCATAGTTTAGGGCGAACCCTAGCTACATGGTCTGTGCACATACCTGTAACATATATAAAGGGCTGGTGCAAGCTGGGATCCCCCAGTCTTGCACACTTGAGCCTTAGGCTTTATACAAGTCCTTGACTTTTCCTTTTCTCTTATTTCTCTTGCCTAGTCCTCTGAGGTCTAGTTCAAACCTCAGCTCTTAGGAATCAGTGTCCACTGGGCAGTTATTGAGACATGAGAACAGGATGGTTGCCAACTGTTTCAATTATAGAGGCATTATTTTCCATTACATATTATTTTTACCTTTCTACTTCCTGGAAAATCCATCTGGTCTTTCATGCTTCTCTGTTATTGCTCTATTACAAAAATAACATCTATGGAAGCTATTACATATCTTGCACAACCACCACTTTTACATTATGTGATTATAGGAGACCACTTCTTTTTAAATAACCCTAGCTTGGGGTTTGACTATTTATGAGTACCTTTATAATTAGTGGTCACATGATATGGGATCTGGGGTTTTCCCAGGATCTGCCTGAGATCTTTCCTATTAGAATCTTGATGTATCTTCATGGATCTGACAGATTTAGAATCTACATTTATGATCCCATTATATTTGTGGCAGAGATTTCTGTCCTCATGTTTCCCCTGATCTTCCATTATGAATTTTCTTATTCTATTCCATTTCTATTCCTTGATCCACAAGGCCACTGCCTTACTCTTTATATCCACTTCATGTCTTCTTCTTTCCTATTTAATAGTGTACCTTTACTGCTAGTGGTGTTTATAGTTAGTAGCAGTCTAGGGTAGGCCTAGTATAGTTGGTCTGTATATCACCCTGGGCCATATATAAGGGGCAGATATAAATGGTCAAGTCTCTCCAGACTTGATTATTTTGTACTTTGCAGTTTGCACTTCTTTGAATTCCTACCCTTTTAGGACAGGTCCTCAGTTGCATGGGCACAAGCCTCTTTCAAGTTCTCCTTCATTAATCCCTTCTTGGTTGCTCCTCTCCAGAGCCTCTTGAGTTTTCCTCTTTATGTTCCTTCTCTTACTCTTTGTCTAGGTTTAGCCTCTGGAATTCAGGGTTGTAACAGAAGCAATTTCTCTACCCTATCCCCAGACCTTATAGAAGGTCAAAAAGAGTACAAAGTTGAGCAGATATTAAAATATTATGGCTTATCCCCTTTCTATTCTTTCCTAATCCAATGAAAGAATTACTCAGCCAAAAAGAACTCATGAAAACCTGAGTTCAATCTTTACAATGCCTTTAAGTTAGTTGAGGTATATAAATGTCTTAACTCTCTTCCCTCCTCTCCCTCAGCCCCCTCACCCACATGCAAACCACCCCACCATCTCAAGAAATCCAAGAGATTAAAATGTCTTACAACTTTACCTACCACTTTTGCTTCACCTCTGACTTTGCTACTAATCCTGTGCTAGCTGCTTTCACTGCCACTACCCCTAATGGTACCTTATATCAACCCTTTTCCATCCATGCCCATATTGTCTCTGAAAATACTATAGAAATATTCACTGATCCCTTATCTATTTCCTCTTCTTGAATCTCTCTTATAGATTCTTTACATACATATAACCTCATAATCTCTCCCCTTTATTGCACCTTCAATTCAGATCCCAAAAACCTAGCCAACATCCAATCCAGCCCAATTCCTATACCCTTCCACTCTTTACCTAGCACCATCCATATAAACTATTACTGCCATAGACCTCTTTATTACCACTCATGCTTTTTACCCTGGCAACCACTCTTCAACCTATTCTCTTCTTACTTACTTGTTTATCTTTGATTCACAGTTGTTCTTGTCCATTAGTTCCCACCTCAACATAAACTCTTTCCTTTGGACATTGTACATGCTCTTTCTTTAAGTAGAATGTATCTGTCTCACATTCTCCTTACTCCATTGCACTACTGAAGTCAATATGACATCATTCACACTGGCTTGAATGCCATTCACTACCAAATGTCTTTTATTCTTGACAATCTCACTTATCAGTTGGAATTTGGCAAGATTCTCTCTAAAATAGATCAGTTCAAGCAGGAGTCTACCTTGGCCTGTAGTAATCTTTCCCCCACTGAATCTGCCTCTTCATTCATGTCTTTTTCTCCTCTCTCTTCCAAGGAAATTAATATCATTACCTGAGTTGAGTACTGGTGGACAGGATATCATGGATGAGCCTGCCTTTCCTTCTTTTATTTTTATTACCAGGATAGTTGCTTTCAATGCCATACCTTGGGCCATTGGTGTGTTGACTGTAGTATATACCAATGCCCCACTTGTCTATGATGGCAATCCAGCCATAACCAAGCTAACTGCCCACTTTATCAATCTTCACCTCACCTTACCCCTTCTTTTCCTTTACCTTCTTCCCCTTCCATTCTTCCTGCAGGTCCTCTCAAGGATCCTCTCATGGGTCCTCCTGCTTCCACAGTTTCTATTATCATGCTTCCATATTTATCCCACCCCCTCCACCTTTTTATTGCATCAATAATGATGATATTATCAATTTCATTGGCTGGGCTAACATTACTGGATCTTTAGCCCCCTTCTTCTAGATTATTTGATTGTTTAACTGGGTTATTAAACATACTAAGGAGATAATGTTACAATTAGTCTATTTCTTTGTTGTTTCTTACCTTAGCTTCTGACTTCACATGTCTTTGACACTTCCTTGTTGTATTCTGGAACCTTCAAACTTCTTTGTTCCAGAACATTCCTTTTAGTCAGTGGATATAATTCACTATTCACTTCCATCACATTTCATTTATTTCCATATGGATTATTTACTCAACTTTAGTCATACTCTATAACTTATTCAACTGAGTCTGAATCTTAGCTTACTCAGTATAAGCAGTGTACTTCACCTCTCTTGTTCCTTATGCTACTTCTGCCTTATTCTATCTTGCTTGTCCCAAGCATTATCTGAACCCTTATCTTCATCCTTTACTAAGGGAGTTCTTCTTGCAACCCTTCATTGGCAAGTGTCCCTTTGAGTCCTTAACAAGCCCTAGCATTCTTGTCTTATTCCCAACCTTCACAGAGGGATAATCAGTGCCATTTTCCATATTCACACCAATTCTTTATACTTCAGGCTAATCATCATTGAGCCTCTTCTTTAGCCCTAGCCACATCATAAAGTCTATATTAATCCCTACCTGGGCCTAGTATAACAAGGGGTGGAGGTAAAGCAGGGATTCTAGAACCTGCTAAGACAAAGAACTTTCTGCAAACAATAGTTGCAGGTGAATAAGTAGATGTCTGCTAATAAAGAGTTGCAAACAAGATGGTGTTATGATCTTGGCTTGACACTGAGAATAATAAGATGGCAAGCCAAAAAACAAGAGCAGAACACAACTAACCCCTAGACAGAGGACTAGGCAAGAGGAAAATGACTTGAAATAATGCTTTATAGGAGCAGAACACACTGGACTTTGCTAGGGATCACTCTATAGCCAAGAAAGAGCTATAGCACAAGTGTTCAAGTTTAAGGAACTTGAAATATCAGGCTGCCTCATTAAGTACATGTGCACAGACCAAGCTATGCTACTAAATAAGGTAATACTTCTAAATAGATAAGAAAATAAGAAAATAGAATTAAAGATAGAATTAAAAAGTAAATTATTATAGTGGCAGGACAGTAAAATAAAAGTAAGCATAACAGATGGTATTCTTCAAGAAACATAGTACAAGGAGATTAATGGGTACCAAGGTGGAACAAGGTAAGATAAGAAGTAGTGTAAAGAGATAAGAGGCAAAGTACACTATTGGATCAAAAAACTGTTCCAATATTTGCATGTTTTGCACTAAATGCAATGGCTATCAATAACTACTAATTATCATGCTAGACTATAAGTATATGAAATGTAGTACTTTCCCTTGGCTTTCTATTGGTCCAATGATCAAAGCATTTGGTTATGTTTTGGTAACTTGGCAACCATATCAAAATAACAACTTATTGGGACAGTTTTTTGACTTTGAATTCCCATTACATATATTGGACTCTAAAGTACTGTAAGATGATTATATATCTTAGGTAAATAATATATTATGTCACTCTTATGTCACTAATTAACCTCCAGTAAATATAAATCCTACCATCACAATAAATTCCCTTATCTTTATTATAAAATATCTTTCTGCTGCTTAAAAAGATAATATTATTTCTCTTGTCTCTCTTGTAGGAAAATTGCACCTCAAACTGGTCTAGAGAAGTCTACTGTGGCTAGGGTCCTTCAGAAATTCCAACCAGAGAAGGAAAATCATTATGGTAATTATCCTTTAAAATTTCTTCTATCAACAAGCATGCTATTGTTTAACAAATTCTTACTGGAAAGGCCAGTAATGCAGTTTAGGTCACTTATTTCATCAATTCTATTGTCAGCACTCCTGTCTGCCCACAAATAGTCAGGAATACCCTCAAGGAAGCTTTTTTAAAATCTGTGATAAAGAAGAAAAAACCTTTTTTCTCTGCTATCCATTGAAAAAGCAGGTTGGCCTTTGCTCTGAAGTACCAGCATTGGACTGTGGAGGACTGAAAGAGGGTGGATTTGGTCATATGAGACTAAAATCAATAGGATTGGATCAGATGGACAAGAACATGTGTGAAAAAAGAAAGGAGAGGAGATAAGTTCTAAGGAGATTAAAAATACAGTCAAGTTTGAAGGAGGATTACTCATGGTATGGGGCTGTATTGGAAGGAATGGTGTGGGAGTTTTGAGTGAGGTTAAGAAAAGGATGGATGCTAAACAGTATGTGGCAATTTTAAAGGAAGGATTGTTGCAGAGCATGGGGAATTCTGAAATTCTGTTAGATCAAATTATCTTTCAGCAAGATAATAATCCCAAGCATATCTCTAGAAGAGCTCAAATCTGATTTAAAAAGAAATATATCAAGCTTTTGAATTGATCTGCTTAATCTCCAGACCTTAACCCTATTTAATACACTTGGAATCATTTGAAAAGATGCCTTTTAGATTATAAAAGGGCATTTACAGGAGTTTATCAATTATAAATAGGGTAGTGGTAGAGTGGGAAAGGATTTCTGTGAAAAAGTGTCAAAATTGGATAGAAAGCATGCCTAGAAGAATTTAAGCAGTTATCAAGGCCAAGGGAGGTTATACCAGGTATTAAATACCATATTCTATTTAAAGTCAAAAAACTAATTTAATGAGTCATTACTTTGATATGGCTGCCATGTTACCAAAACATAACCAAATGCTTTGATCATTGGACCAATAAAAATCAAGGGCAAGTACTGCATTTCATATACTTATAGCCTAGCATGCTAATTAGTAGTTACTGATAGCCATTGCATTTAGTGCAAAACATGCAAATATTGGGATAGTTTTTTGAGCCACTATATTACACCAATGATAATGATGTCATTGATTATGTTGTCTGGGCCAATATCATGGGCTTCCCTGAACTGGACTTTTAGTTATTCAACTGGATTATTAAATGTAATGGAGAAGTAATGATATAATTTCCCTTTTATTTTTTCTCTTCTTATTTTAGCTTCTATTCTTCACACATCTCAGATGCTTTCTAATTAAATTTAGAACTAGGTACTAGTCAGTAAGCAATATTGTAATACATAATGAGCTTTTGCATATCTCAATTGAAACAAAGAAATGACTAAGGATACTATGGAAAAAGGGTAAACATATTAAAGTAGAATGGAGCTGTCATATGTTAATATGTTGGGTAGGCAACATAAGATTAAAGCTATCATGGTGAAATGGAGAGCTGCCATGAATAAACATCATATCATAATCAACACTTCCCCTCAGCTAGAGTTCATGGTATAGTCAATTCAAGCAATTCAACAAGATGGTAATGTGCAACTGTGGGCAAGTCTTTGATGAAAATGTCAGCCACATTGTCAGCAGAGTGAATGTGTTTCAGAACAATTTCCTTGCATGTAATTTCATCATGAAGCCAGAAATAGGAGACTTGAATATGGCAAGTATAAGTGGACATCTCATTCAGAGTTGTAAGAATGTGAATAGTGGCAGTATTGTCAAGGCAGAGAGGCATAGGGGTCAACAGCCCTAGTCCAAGTTCCATAAGCAGGTGATGAACCCAAAGAATTTCACAGCCAATGTAAATAGCAGAGTAATGCTTTGCTTCTGCCATGAATAATGCAGTTGCCATCTGTTTCTTTGCAGACCAAGAGAAAATGCTATAGCCAAGCATAAGAGCATAGCTAAAGACATAATGGGTATGATCTGGGAAGCCAACATGATCAGCATCAGAATAAGTGTGGGAAATAAGTGACTGCACTGCATTAGGACCACCAAAGGTCAGAACAAAATCACAGGTGCATTTGAGGTATTGAAGAATGTGCTTTACTACTGTCCAATGGATTGACCCAGGATTGGCTGCAAACTGTGCAACCTGCTACATGGCATGTGCAATATTCAGGCAAGTTATAATGGTGCAGTGGTTGAGTATGCCCACAGCATTTGATATGGCATGTTGCACATGTTCACAAGCTTATTAGCAGTGCTTGGGGAGTACATATGTGATAAATGTAAACCAGTTTGTTCTGATGTTGATACTGGGTTGGCAGAGTCAAGTCTGTAAGTTTTAAGCATGGTATTGATATATTGGTGATAAGATAAGGAAATCATGCAGGCAGAGCAGTTCTGGGTAATTTCAATGTCTAAAAGATAGTGAATTTCCCTCTGATCCTTGAAAAAGACATATGTGCCAAACTCATGTTTGAGGCAGATCATCTCATCTGGCAAGGAAACATAGAGTCCCAAGTCATCTACATGGGAGGCAATAATTCAAATGCCAGATATGTGGCAGTGAATAAATACACAGGGATCAGATATGCAGACAGAGAAACCAACCAGTAAGAATCAACTTTAGCTTGCAGTACCAAAGGTGGCCAGACTGGCATAAATCATAGAGTGCTTTCCTGAGTAGCCAGATATGCCACTCAAAACCATTTGCAATAAATCTGGCAGGCTGGTCAGGGAACATGTTGCTGTTAAAAAAAGCTAAATTCATGTTAATGACATGAATTTTCCAGTCAAAGGCAGCAACAATCATGCAGAGCAGATGGATGGACTCAATTCTTGCAACAGGGGCAAAGGTTTCATTAGAGTCAACATCTAA
>JBBPJW010000818.1:0-20384 GCA_038088935.1 Pulveroboletus aff. viridisquamosus
ATGGCAGCCTAGATGAGACACTAGGAAACAAGATAACCAGATAAACAAGTACTCTAGATTGGGAAACCAGTCTATACCATTTTCCCTTTATATATTACTACATAATGTGCATGGACCAGGCCATGAGAAATACATGAGGTAGCTGGTATATAAGGAACAATGCTAAATAAGAAAATAGGACAAAGGAAAACTAAATAGAAACCAATGGCAAATAGAAAGTAATTAGTTAAAGAAAGCAAGGCAAAGGTAAGGTATGACATCAAAGGGCTAGGCCATGACATTAGAGAAATTCTAGGCTACAATAAGGTAAAAGGCTTTGCTATATGAGGTACAAAGGCTAGACCAGGCTAGATCCAACCTCATAGCATGATAAAATATAAGATGAGATAAGATGAGATGAGATGAAATCAAAGAAAGTGATCAAAGATAGTAAATAGTAAAGAGAACTTAGCTTAGGGTAAGAATGAAAAATAGCCCCTAGCTAAGTAGTGCCAGTGTATAACAGGTAAGGTATGAAATCAGAGGGCTAGGCCATGATATCAAAGAAAGTCTAGACCACAATAAAGTAAAAGGCTATGCTATATAAGATTTAAAGGCTAGACCAGGCTAGATTTAATTACATGGCATGATAAGATATAAAATGAGATGAGATAAGGTAAGGTAAGATAAAATAAGATCAAAGAAAGTGGTCAAAGATAGTAAATTGTAAAAAGGACTTAGTTTAGGATAAAAATAAAAAATAACCCCTAGATAAGTAGCACCAGTATATAATACCAGGGACTTTTAAAGAACTCCAGAGGTTTCTGTTACATGTCTAGCAAACATGACAGTCTCTAGCACATAACTGTGGGAACTGTTGAGCATGTGATGCAAATGGTTGCATAGTCATGTGACCAAGAGCATGTAATTATGTGAATAAGTAGTCTAATAAGGATAATCCTAGACTAAGACTAAGTCCTTTATATCAGAGTATTTCTCTGTACAAGGTATTAGTTACATAATGTGGCAGATCTCAGATAAGATCCAGGTATAGTCCTCAATGATATCTGATCTTAGAATCTAGATTAGGATCTATATTTGTGGCAGAGATCCAGACTAAATCTTTTCAGCCTTGTTGCTGCCATGCCTCTTTCATATTCTAATCCTGTGTATCTTTTTTTCCATTCTCCCATATTCTCATGGTGTGGCTTCTCTTCCATTCCAATCCCTTGATCCATGAGGCCACTGCCTCACTTCTTATTTCCATTCCATGTATTCTCCATCCTTTATATATTAGCTAAGTGGTTACTGCTATTGGTGTTCTTAAATAGTATATCTTTAGAGTAGGCCTTCTGTACTTGGTCTATATGCAGACTTTGGCAATATATAAGGCAGGGGGTACAAGCTGGGATTTCTCCAGTCTTGCTCTCTTAACCTTTTAGCTGGTTATATAGGATAACTTTTTTCTGCTGGCTTCTGGTTTATACAAGAATATTGATCTTACTCTTCTTTCATTCACCTAGTTTGGAGCCACTAGCTAAAAAGCCCTTCCAGTTATTCAGGACAGTTTAGGAGCATTCACCAAGAAAGCTTGAGTATCAAGGCAGAACAGGTAGTTATTCATTACAGTTTCTGAAAGTATATATGCTACAAGGATATACACAGACCATGTAAGTCTGTTCTATTTTAAACTAGTGTACAGTAAGCCATTCAATGGCATTAAAGAAGTGGAGACCTAGAAATATATAAGGCAAGTATAAGGCTATAATGAGGCAAAATGTCATGACTGTTATGCATCCAAAGAGTACACTTCTAAACCAAACTGGACTGGTGTGTAAACAGGGATAACAACAATTACAAGTGGGCTTTTAACACTAGAGCCCTGAACTAGACAAGAAAATGGAATGTGTTATGCACTCCAAAGAGTGCTCCTTGAAACTAAACCAACACTGGTAAGTAGACAGGGATAACAACAATGATGAGTGGGCTTTTCAGACTAGAGCTGTTATAATTTCCCCTTATCTTCTTTTTTACTTCCCTCACTGCATTTTACATTCACACATCTTGAATGCTTTCTTGTTCTTGTTCTGGAACCTTTTCCTTCTTTTGTTCCAGAATATTCTCTGACTCACCTAGTATTACTTATAATTCATGTCCCTCACATGAGTCATGTCATATTACACACAGGACACTTCTCCTGTGTTTCATCCATTTCCACATGGATTACTGACTTAGCATTCATCATCCATATGACTCATCCAACTAGGTCTGAATCCAGTTTTCTCTGTACTATAAAGTAGCATACTTCATCTCCTTTCCCCTTACACTACTTTTACCTTTACCACCTACATTCACATACATTGATTCACTTGATACCTTGGTTGCTTAGAGGCTACTCTCTCTCTGCAATATATCTCTTCTTAGTTCATGCATCAGTGTACAAGAGGAAATACTTGGAATCTGCAGGCTAGTGTCCCTGCAGTCACTCAATACCTCATTCAAGTGCCCTTGATGGTGTCATTCCCATGTTGCACCATTCCTTGCCACAAGCTGACTCTTCATTGAGCTTACCCCACTCATAGTTCCCTTTTCTGAAGATCTATGCCTAACTCTACCCAGGCCTAGTGTAACAAAAGAAGTAGTGTAACTTTCACAACTACCATTGCAGTAGTTTGCCCACCATACCATCCAAGCAACCCATATTCCTCGATTTCCTCTGGGATAAACACCAATCATCTCCCACAGAGGATTTCCTTGATTCTTCTGAAACAGAAGAAACCCTAGCCCATCATTTTTCCTCACTGGAAAATCCCCTTGGTGATATTCTAGCTCCTTTCTCCAAGCAGCAGAACTTTGACCAAACCCTTGCTTATGAACTCATGACTTCTTCACAGATCCTGAATGCCCCTGCTTCATCTTCCCCTACTTCTACCCACCAATGTCTTCCTTCTTCCTTTCCTAGAATCACCATGTCTAACCCTGCTGCAACCACCAAGCCAACAGAACTCCACCTCAGCACCCCAGAGTATTACAATGGAGATAGGTATAAAGCTGAAACCTGGATGGATTCCATCCAGCTTTATCTCTTTGTTAACCAATTGGTTTACAACATTGATGAGAAGTGAATTGCCTTTGCTTTTTCCTACATGACCAAGAGCCCTACCCAATCTTGGGCTGCCACCTATCAGAAACAATGCATCAAGGGAATCTTGGTAACCATGGGTTCCTTTACTGACCTGATCACTACCTTCTTGGCAGTGTTTCAGAACCAGGACATGGTTAGCTCAGCCATTCACTGGCTGGCCAACACACAGATGTGGCTTATCAAGAAAGAAGAATGGTCCCCTCTCTTCATAGAATATATGGCTGAGTTTCAAAACCATGCCATAATCTCCAAGATCAAGAATGATGCCATTCTAATCAGCTACTATGAAACAGAACTAGCTTCCTGGATCTCCCATAATATCCACTCCATAGAGATAGTACCTACCAAGATTATGGACTGGTACCTCAAGGCCACCCACTTCAACAGCACCAATAAATAATCAAAGTTCATTGAATAACAAAGGAAGACCTCCAGGGCTTTTGCCTGAACTTCTGCCACATCCTTGAACCTCTGAATTGAAAAAGATTTGAATGCCATGGATGTTGACTCCATTAAGCTCAACAAACTCTCCCCCCAGGAACAAGAGCATTGTCACTTAAATAAGCTCTGCTTTCAATGCTGAAAACCCAGACACTTCACCAACAAATGTCCAACCTTTTTCTCCCCCCTCTTCTAGCCAGCTGAAGAAAAGAACTCCTCAAGTAAAAAAGGTTTCAGCTGAAGAACCTTCCAGAATAGAAGAAGTTAGTAATGAAGAAGAGGTTAAAGTCAGAAAAGTGGGTTTTAAATTGGAGTACTTTGCCTATGCAAGGTGCTCCTACTTTTTCTTGTGCACCTGTACTTGTATCACAGTCCAAAAAAGCAATCTGAATCCCTGTACAAGTTTTACCACCCAAGTGCTCAAGAAAAGTCATATATATCTCTGCTCTAGTTGATAGTGGTGCCCAAATCAACTGCATCAACTGGGAATTTGTGTCCCATCACAAGTTTTCAACCACTTATCTTCCCCAGGCCCTTCATGTGTGAAATGTGGATGCCTCTACCAATAGCAAGGGAAGAATAACCCATACCTGTGAAGTCACCCTTTACATTTAAAGTTTCACCTCCCAGGTTTGCTGCTATATTATGGGATATGGCAGAGAGACCTTGATTCTCAGACTTCCCTGGCTGAAAGATGCCAACCTTTCTGTCAATTGGAAGAGTAGCACTCTTACCATTCTCTCTGCCACTAACATCTTGAAGAAACTTTATTGTTCTGCCTTCTTACTCCCTGGCTTGAAGCCCTACCACTACAAGCAAACTGCCCTTGATGATAAAGAATACTTCATTAATTACTTGCAATACACCACCTCTAAGAAGTCTCTCCAAGACTATTTCTATCAATGACACTCCTCCTGAGTAATTAATGCCTGTTTGGTGTTTCTCCCCTCTGTTACAGTTGCAAAGCTTACCACTTCCACTGAACTTGCCATTAAGGCCAAACTTGGCCAACCCAAGATGAAACTTCCCCTGGAATACCAGGAGTTTGCATCTGTATTTTCAAACACTCCAAAAATCCTCAACCATCTGCCACCCAGCAGACCCTACAACCATGAGATTAATCTCAAGGAAACCTTTGTCCCCAAGATAGATAAGTTCTACCCCTTATCCTCACCAGAATGCCAGGCAACTGAAGAGTTCCTGGAAGAAAATCTCCAGGCTGGAAAGATCTGACCATTCAACTCCCTGCAAGCATCTTTTTTTTTCTTCATCAAGAAGAAGAATGGCAAGCTCTATCCTTGCCAAGACTACTGGTATTTCAACAAACACACAATATGTGATGTGTACCCTCTTTCTCTTATCTCTGATCTCATAGATAAGCTCCACAAGGCACAGCTATTCACCAAATTCAATTTTTGTTGGGAATACAACAACATCCATATCAAAGATGGACACCAATGAAAGGCCTCTTTTATCACCCATAAAGGGCTCTTCAAGCTGATGGTGATGTTTTTTGGTTTCAGTAACTCACCCACCATGTTTCAGCAGTTCATGAATGACTTGATTGCAGAAGGATGGCTGGTCATCTATATGGATGATCTTCTTATCACCTTCCCTAATGCTGAAACTCACTGCCTCTGCACCATCCATATTCTGCAATAAATGGAAGACCTCAATTTTCACCTCAAACTGGAGAAATGCACCTTTATCTTCACTTCTGTGAAGTACCTCAGCATGATTGTCTGACCAGGACATCTTGCAATGGACCCCATGAAACTCAGTGGAATCACCAAATGGCCTGTACTCCAAAAGGTCAAGGATGTTTACTCCTTCCTTGGCTTTACCAACTTCTATTGCCACTTTATCCCAAACTATTCCTTCATTGCTTGCCCTCTTTTTGATATGACCAAGAAGACCTTCCCTTGGTCCTGGTCCTCCTCTTGTCAAGAGTCCTTTGACTCTCTGAAGGCACTCTTTCTCTTCCAGCCAGTTCTTTAACTTCCTGATCTCTCCCAACCTTTCACCATTGCCACCAATGCTTCTGCTTATGCATCTGGCAGCATTTTCCTTCAAACTGACACCAATGGAGACTGGCACCCCTGCTCCTATCTCTTGCAGACTTTCTCAGCTGCTGAGAGAAACTATGACATCTATGATTGTAAACTCCTTGTAATAGTCCATGCCCTAAAAACATGGAGGCAATATCTCCAGGGCTTTCTTCATGTGGTTCAGGTCTTTATCAACCACAAGAACCTAACCTACTTCCATGCTCCCCAGACACTCAATCATTGACAAGCCCACTGGCTTCTTAACCTCACTGACTTTGACATCCAGCTCCACCATATTGCTGGATCCTTCCTTACTGGGCCTGATTTCCTCTCTTGTTGTCCAGATCTCTGCCTGGACCCCTCCTTGGACAACTCAGAAGTCACCCTGCTTCCTGAGACTATCTTTTGCCATGTCATTGATGCTACCCTCCATATACACATCCACAAATACCAGGTGGATGATCCCCTTCACCTCTCTGTCCTTCAGAAATGGGACAATCCCATGCACAATGGTCTTTAGTCTCACTTCTGCAATTGGAAACTCTGTGACACCCTGCTCATGTACTGTAACTGTGTGTACATTCCCTCAGACAAGAAACTTCATCATTTCATCCTCCACCACTGCCATAACCATGAAACTGCCAGTTATCCTGGCTATTTGAAAACCTGCATGCTGATCCAACAGGAATTCTGGTGGCCTGGACTCACTGCCTATGTCCACAAGTATGTTGATGGATGCACTGTCTGTCAATAGCACAAGGTCAACACACACCTCTCTGCACCCACTCTGCACCCCATTCTCTCATGGGCTCTACACCCTTTTCAACAGATCTCCTGTGATCTAATCACTAATCTTACCCAATCTTGAAATGGTCCTGATTTATCCTTGATAATCTTTCCTAGTGGTCACCTTTCTGACTGAAGAGATTGGGTTTTAACTAGACCCCAATGGAACTAGGCAAGAGGAAAGTATAGAAGGGTCAAGTCACTTGTATAAAGCAGAAAGCTCAAGTGCACAAGACTGGGAAATCCCAGCTTGGGCCAGCCTCCTTTATATATGCTACAGATATGTGCACGGACCATGTATATGGTTCCGGCCCTAAATATGCTACAGTCAGCCAACCAATGGCAATAAAGGAGTAAGTACCATAGCAGTTTCATGTGGAAGCTGCTAGGTAATGATGTCATGGTCTAGGCTGTGATATGTGAAAGAGTGAAGGTATGAAAGAGTAAGATGTGAAGAGGTGACATTGTGAAAATGTGAAGAGGTGAAAGGTGAGGGGTGTCCCATGGTCACATGATGGAAAAAGTAAAAAGTAATTATAACAAATCTGGTGACTTTGACTTCTTGCTGGTCATGATCAACCATGGGCTTATAAAGGGAATAGTTCTCATTCCCACCAAGAAAATTGCCACTGCTGAGGGTATAGCCATCCTATTCTTTAAAAAAGTCTACAAACATTTCAGTTTGTACAACAAAATTATCTCTAACCAAGACCCACAGTTTGTCTTCACCTTTGCCAAGGAGTTGGGGAAACTCCTCAACTATAACCTCACCCTGTCCATTGCATATCACCCTTAGTCTAACAGAGAGACTGAGCATGTCAACCAAGAAATTGAAATCTATCTCCATATATGTTGCGATTCCTTTGCAACTACCACTTTTACATCACGTGATCGTGGGAACCCTACTCCTTTTCAGAATAACCCTAGCCTAGGGCTTAGCCAATACTTTATGAGTTCTCTATGGTTAGTGGTCACATGACATCATCTGAGGATCTTCCCTGGATCTGCCCAGGATCTTCCCGATCTCTGATCTGATCTATCTCCATGGATCTGATGGATCCTGAGATATGATCTCATCTGTGGCAGAGATCCCTGTCCTCATGGTGTACCCTGACCTTCTCTTCCATTACACACACCTTATCTGCGAGGCCACTGCCTCATTCCTTCATATCCACCCCATGCTTTCTCCTTCCTTATTTAATAGTGCTCCCTTACTGCCATTGGTTCACATAGATAGCAGTACTCTAGGGTAGGCCTTACTTACATGGTCCATGCACCTCCCTAGGCAATATATAAAGGGGCAGGTGCAGGTGGTAAAGTCTCCTCAGACTTTATCACTTCGTATCTTGCTATTAGCACTTCTTTGGAAACCAACCCTTTCAAGGATAGGCCCTTAGTTGCTTGAGCATGAGTCTCTTCCAAGTCCTCCTTCGTCGCTCCCTCCTTGGTTGCTCCTCTTCAGAGCCTCCATTCATGTTCTTCTCTTTGTTACGACTCTGGAAACCAGAGGCTACATCTAGACTGTGGATGAAAGAGGAGGAACACGAAGTATATCCTAGTGGTGGCTTGATTCGAGGAGCAACTGAGGAAGACTCTGGAAGATGTTTGATGAAGAGGACTCGAATGAGACACGTGCGCGAGACTGCCTAGATCCTGTGCCGCTGAAGGGCCTGGTTTCCTAAGAAGAGCTTAACCTTGTAAGCCTAAACTGCTGATACTGCCAAGTGATAAAGTCTGAGGACTTTACCACTAGAAGCCAGCCTTTATATACTACACTAGATGGTGCACGGACCATGTACATCTGTGTCTACCCTGAAGTAGTACAGTAAGCTAGCCTCTAGCATAAAGGGAGCAGCCTCGTGTAGACCGTGAGGAGAATGCATGTGTCGGTAATGAATGATGTGGGGGAATGGAAGGTAAGGGGTCAGGACACAGCGAGGATGGGGATCTCTAGCCACAGATGAGATCCATCGGCAGATCCGTCAGATCCGTCAGATGAGATCAGATCAGGATCAGGGAAGATCCAGGGAAGATACCTCGTGGTCACTAACCTTATGAGTACTCGTATAGTATAATCAAGTCCTAAGCTAGGGTTTAGCCTGATTAGGGATGGGATTCCCACAATCACGTGAGAGTGAAAGTGGTCATTGCATTGATTTGCAACACTCTTAGTGTTCCTTCTCCTTCAACTTTGTCTAGATATAGCCTCTGGTTTCCAGAGTCATAACAATATATTTTGTGGAGCAAACCAATCCAAATGGGCAGAAAACATCTTTCATGCAGAATTCATGCACAACCACTGCCCCCACTCCATAACAAACCAATTACCATTCTTCCTCCTAATAGGCTACAAACCCCATGCTCTATCTTCAGTGATTCCTGAAACTTTGATGCCTGCCATTGCTGATAGGCTGAAACACTCGACTGCAGCTAGGGACAAAGCCCTGGCTGCCCATGACCTCATGTGCCAGGTGATGGCATCTTGCATCTACTCCAAATTCACCCCTTTTACCAAGGGAATGAAGGTTTGGTTAAAAGCATGGAATTTAAAGTGTTCTGTCATCAACCCCAAGTTTGTGCCCAAAAGAAAAGAACCCTTTACCATCATCAAAGTACTCTTCCCTGTAACCTACAGGCTTCAACTTCCCACTACCTGGAAGATCCATCTGGTCTTCCATGCCTTATTGTTATCATCCTATTGTGAAAATGACATCCATGGAAAGAACTTCCTGGCTCTACCCCTGGATCTTATAGAAGGTCAAGAAGAATATGAAGTTGAGTGGATATTAAAACATCATGGCTTGCCTTCTTCTTGCTTCTTCCTGATCTGATAAAAGGGTTACTCAGCAGAAGAAGACTTGTGCAAAGCTGAGTCCAATCTCAGTAATGCTTCTGAACTCCTGACTGCCTATAAAAAGCAGCACTCCCTTGAAACCTCCCCCATCACCTCACTTTACTCACACCAGGAAATCCAAACACCACTACACCCCCAAATAAATATGTCCTCAACCAACACCAACACTTTCTTGTCACCCACCTTTGATATCCCCTCCTTGTCTACTCAAGAAACTCTCAATGCCATATTCCCCATTCATGCCCACTCACTTCCTTCTGGGGCCATTAGTATCTCTGCAACCTCATCACTGTTTACATCACCAACCACCTCTTTGATCAATGGTTTCTCAGATGAGGAAACCACCTCTGTCCCAGTCATGCTGTCTCCAGCACCTACTTATCTGGCCAATATGCTCTCTTTACCCATCACTATTCCTATTCCACCATCTCAGGCCCATTTGACTACCCCTTACCCCATCACTGCTATTGATCTCCCAATCATGGCCCATGCCCTTTGCCTAGGAGACCATAACAATGTCTATTGCATTGGACTATAGTCCTTTATCTTTGATTAATGACTTTTGATTACCATCAGGTCCCACCTAGACATGTACTCCCCTTTGTGGGCCCTCTACTGCCTCTACTATCAGGTAGAAAAGATATTCCTTATTACTTAGCTCCTCCATCACACTGCCAAAGTCAACACCAATGCCATTTGTTGGGGACTCAACACCATCTACTGACAGTCATTACTTATTCTAGACAACCTGGCCTACCAACTCAAGTTTGGGAAATTCCTTGTCAACCTTGATTGTTTCAAACAAGAGTTATCTGCTACCTGGCAGCATTTTCCACCCACTTGCCCTGCTACCCCCTCTGCCTTATCTTCTCCACTAACCCTCAATAAACTTGATCACATTACCTATACCAAGGCATGGTGGTCCAGCCACAACAGCAAAGCCTGTCTCCCTTCTAGTTACCCTTACTATTGCAACAGGTGTTTTCAATGCCACATACTGGGCCATCACCAGGTCCAATGCCCCTTGTTATGTACTCAGCAAACACTGATGGTCTTTTCACATGACCATGGGACTTACCTGCCTTATAAGGATAAACCCTAGGCTTAGGTTTGGTTTATTATATCAGAGTATTTTCCACTCATGAGTTGATTGCATGATATGGCAGATCTCAGATGAGATCTTAGATTGATACCAATAATATCTAATCTCAAGAATCTAGATAAGGATCTGATCTGTGGCAGAGATCTGATAGATCTCCTTGACCTTATGGTTGCCATGCCTTATTCATATCTGTTGACTCTGAGTACCTTCCATTCTCCCATATTCTTATGATGTGGCTTTTCTTCTATTTTTCTTGATCTGTGAGGCCATTGCCTTATTTCTTACTTATATGCCCTATGCCCAGTTTTCTATTTAAGAAGGTATGAGAGGTTACTGCTATTGGCTACATAGATAGTAGGTTACTCATCCTGTGTGCAAGGCTATGCCTCCTGGTAATATATATATAGGGTGGGCAAGACCTGGAGTCTCTCCAGTCTTGATTCACTTCTTTGTGTATCTTACTCCTCTTACTTGGGCACTTTAGTGTTAACCTGAGTATCTGTTCTTCTTTCTTTCTATGGCCTAAGCACTAGATGCTGGTATTAACTTAGATTATCCCTTCCAAGCCTAGTTTGGAGCTCTAGTCTAAAAAGCCCTCTTGTTATTGTTATTGCCTGTCATTCACTTATTTTTGTGCAGTATTTGGATTGCACTCTTGGGGTGCAGAGTACCCCTTTTACTAGTGCCCCACTTGTCTCTGCTGGCAACCTGGCCATAACCAGGCTTGTTGTCCTTTTTGCTGACCTTACTCTCTGTCCTCATTCTTCTTCTCCTCTGCCCATTCATTGCACTCCTTATGCTCCTCTTGCTGCTTCCATGGATTTTACCATTGGGCTTCTGCAGCTTGCTCATCCCCACTATCTTCTTATCACATCAATGATAAGGATAATATTATTGACAATGTTAGCTGGGCTAACATTACAGGCTCCCCAGCAGCCTATAACTAGTAATGTCTGATTGAGTCATTAGACATACAAAGGAGATAATGTTATGATTTTCCCTTATCTTCTTTTTTACTTCCCTCACCATGATTTATGTTCATGTGTCTTGAATGCTTTCTTGTTCTTGTTCTGGAACCTTCCCCTTCTTTCATTCCAGAACATTCTCTGACTCACCTAGTATTACTCATAATCCATGTCCCTTACATGAGTCATGTCATATTACACATAGGACACTTCTTACATGCTCCATTCATTTCCACATGGATTACTTACTTAGCATTTGTCATCCATATGACTCATCCAACTGAGTTTGAACCTAGTTTTCTCTATACTATAAAGTAGCATACTTTGCCTTCTTTCTTCTTATGCTATTTCTACCTTCATCACCTACATCCATGTATATCAATTCACTTGATACCTTGGTTGCTTAGAGGCTACTCCCTTTCTGCAATATATCCCTTCTTAGTCCATGCATTGGTATACAAGAGGGAATACTTGGAATCTACAGGCTAGTGTCCCTGCAGTCACTTAACACCTCATTCAAGTGCCCTTGATGGTGTTGTCCCCATATTGCACCATTTCTTGCCATGAGCTAACTCTTCATTGAGCTTACCCCACTTGTAGTTCCCTCTTCCAAAGGTCTATGCCTAACCCTACCTGGGCCTAGTGTAACAAGAGCCCCAAACTAGGCAAAAGAGAGAATTAAGCCTTAATTCATATAGAGCATGAGCCACTTTGAATAAAAACTAGGCTTTGTGGCACTAGTAACTGTTATGGTTCCAATCTAACACAATGGTCTCACATGACTGTGAGAACTGTGGAGCATGTGATGCAACTGGTCATGTGCCAGGAGCATGTGATCGTGTGAACGAGTAGCCTTACAAGGCAAACTCTAGGCTAAGGCTAAGTCCTAATTCAGAGTATTCCCTGGCATGAGGTATTGGTCACATGATGTGGCAGATCTCAGATGAGATCTAGATATCTCTGATGATATCTGATCTCTTGATCTAGATTAGGATCTGATCTGTGGCAGAGATTCAGATGGAATCTCCTAGGCCTTATGGTGGCCATGCCTATCTCATTGATTTATACCAGTGCCTTCCATTTCACCCACATCCTCATGGTGTGGCTTCTCTTCCATTCCCTTCCCTTGATCCATGAGGCCACTGCCTCACTTCTCATTGCCACCCCATGTCCTCCCTTCATATATCTATTTAGAGGTAGGAGCTATTTTAGCTATTGGTGACCATAGATAGCATAGATTAGGGTAGGCCTTCTGTAGATGGTCTGTGCACAGACCTTGACAATATATAAGGCAGGGAGTGCAAGCTGGGGAAACCCAGTCTTGCTCTCTTGACCTCTAGGCTAGATCTACAGCATTGATTTAAGGCTTGATCCAAGAAGGATTCCCCTTCAGCTCTCATTTGCTGTTTGGCTTTCTGATTTATACAAGGGCCCAGGAACTCACCTCTTTCTCTTTGCCTTGTTAGGGGCCACTAGACCAAAAGCCTCAGCAGTTATCAAGGACAGATTAGGAGCATCCACCAAGGTTGACTCAAGTATTAAGGAAGGATGGGTAGTCACCTGTATCAGTAACAGAAGTGATTAAGACTGGGTTGCCCCAAGTCTCTTCCTACTCCTTATATATTATGAATAGATGCACACAGACCAAGTACAGGAAAGGTAACTACCATCTATGGACCAATGGCAGTAAGTACACAGAGCTAATAAATAAAAAAGCATGGGATGGAGAGTAGGAGTAAGGCAGTGGCCTTGTGGATCAGGAATGTAAAAAGAGAATCCACACCATGAGGATGTAGGAGAATGGAAGGGAAGTGTACTCATAAAGGTGAATATGAATGTGGCCAGGCCACCATAAGGCCAAGGAGATCACTATCTCAATCTCTGCCACAGATCAATTCTAATCTAGATCCATTAGATCAAATATCATTACAATCAATCTAGATCTCATTTAAGATCTGCCACATCATGTGACCAATACTTATATGTGGGGAATACTCTGAAAGAACCAAACCCAAACCTAGGATTATCCTTGTTTTGGCATTGAAGTCTCACAATCATGTAATTAGATCATTAGTATTTGCTAAGTGCATAACAATGATCTAGATCTGTCAAAACTTGTGATATGTGACAGTGTGAAGATATAAAGGAGTGAAATGGTAAGGTTTACCATGGTCACATGATATAACAATGTGAAGGATTAAAGAGAAAGTAAAAAGATAGAAAAATAAATATGCATTATAACAAGCACCTCCATCTTGACTTTATCCTTACTCTGACCAAGCTTTCCAGCTCACCATCTGACCCTCTGGTTTACTCCAGAGTACCTCCAGGCCTTAATGAAATTCTTTAAAAAATTCTAAAGGCTTGCTTTCATTATAACTAGACTTGATACTTCTTGTCTCACCTGTCTTTTATATTGAGTTATGAGATCACTCTCTTCTATATCTCTAACCCCCCTTGTAAATCAGGACACCAAGCTGTGCAAGGGCACATCACATAAGGTAAAGCCAAGTTTTGTTCAACTCAAGCAAAACTCTATTCAACACTTCCAGAAACCTCTGGACTGTTTTAAAAGCCCCCAAAGCTATGCCCTTATCCATGGATAAGCCCCACCAGTGTGCTCAACCCTGGAGTTTGCTTTCTGGAGTTTTTCTTCTTTATAATTCTAAGTTCTAGCAGTATCTTGCACCTAGAGCTTATCTTCTCTAGCATCCTTCTAGAGTTTTAATAAGTATGCTTGAACTAGAAGTTCTTTTTAGCACTTAGGGATTAGGGTAGATAGGGTTTGATAATTATTCTGTGCTGTTTTGATAGCTTATGTTAATGCAGGTATATAGTATAAACATTTCTCTGAGTAGATTCCAGGTTAGCATATTGAGTAGTCAATTTAAATAGTAGATTGTTGTATAAACCAGTAAAAAAGTGGTGGGTAGGCAGAGGGCACAGAAAGCAGGGAAGAATGGAGGGCCTTAGTCTTTAGAACTATCTTGGGGTTAATTATGTAGTAAATACAGGAGGTAGGAGAAAAGTAAGGGAACAATATTATCACATGGATTAGAACAATATAGCAAAGGCATGGTGGTCAGCATACTTGTTTATGTAGAACAGTCAAAAATGGTCATATAATTTATTGGGGCAAATATCTTGAACTAATATTTGTCCTGCCTTTGAGTATACAGAAATAAGATAAACTGCATAAAAAATTGATTTGACATAAATAACCACAATCTTTGGATGCCTACCTGCATTCATACTTGGTTTGACCATTCACATACCTGTGTTGGCATCTGGAGTATCTTCAATATAATCAAACCACTATATAGCTACATATTCATAAAGATAGTTATGGAAAGTAAAGGGAAGGAAACAGAGAATGTGGGCAATATTTATGTTTGGAAAGCTAGAAATATTTGAATTAGTTATAATATACATGTAGTTTCTCTGTGGGCTTTTATTTCTCCAATTTAGGCAGGCTTGAATATATTCATGGTATATATCTTCTGTTCCTGTCATATTCTGTGCCACTGAGTCAAATCTATTCTGTCTCAGATACAACTATGATTGCTTTATGCTCAGAAAAGCTTTGTATTCTCTAGTTTCCTTTACCTCCATGTTTTACTATCTAATGATACTTACAACTTTGTACATGTTAAATTTGAACCATTCTCCTGCTAAAGAAAGTTCAAAACATGCAGGCAAGGTCAGTGGTACAATATAACTCCATAATTATACTGTTTTCACTTCCTGTTCCTTGTTTTCTCCTGCTACTCTTTAGTTTCATCCTGGCATGACATTGGCAGCATTATGCCTAACATATCCATTTATATCTAGGATGCATTGGTACCTGCCTTTGCTTTCAAGACAACTTCTATCTTATCTCCTTTTCTTTTTAGATAATCTGCTTCTCTAAGGGTTAAGCACTGAACCTCTGTATTTTGTGCCTTAGTTTGAATATCAACATAACTTAGCACTCTTTTCTTCTGTTTTGAAATTCTTGCTTGACCTTGTGAGCAAGCATTATACCCCACAACTCTGAACCTAAGTCTCTATGACTTACTCTGATTCTCTGATCTTCTTCTGACCCCTTCTGAAATTTGAGGTACTAGAACTAGTGCAAAGGCATACTATATAAGATAAAGCCAATTCCCATTTAATTATTACTCTGGAACATTCTGGAATAGATCTAGAGTATATCCTGAGTTTAATAGTATATTCAAACTTCCATTGGCACTTGTCTTCTGTTATTATGACCACATATCATATAACCTGCTCTTAGACTGCCACTTAACCATTTGAGTTTTTTAGCTTATTTTTCACCAGGTTCTGCTTTACAGGCCCTTTATCCCATAGCACAAGCCAAAGAAGACCCAGATGAGTCAGAAACCTTCCATATGTCTACTAATCATGGCACACTTCTTAGTGCTTTGAAGAACCCCAGAGATATTTCCTCTGATAGTAACTTTAATGGTTAGAAAGAAAGTCATAAGCCATCCTCAGATAGCAAATCCATTTCCACCCACATACTTGACAATCTTGCTAGCACTATTTGTGGCCTTGCCAACTTCTCTAGTAGAGCCTCTGAAATCTTGCAGAGAATAAAAGTTAAAGAATCAGACCAATTTGACAGAACTTGTTATAATGTATACTTTTTTCTTACTCTATTTTTTACCCCTTTGCACTTTCCTTGTACTCTTCACATAGTCACATCACATGATCCCATTATCCTTTCACCTTGTTACCCATTCATCTCTTTACCATTTCACATTTTCACATTTCATCACTTCATATTTCACTAGGTCTAGGCTAGTTAAGCCTATGATCTTATACCACCTGTATTTCTCATGTATTTCTAGACTTTTACTCTCTTTCTGCCATTGGGCAGCTTACTATATACAACTATAGGGCAGGGCACATCTTTCTGGTCCATGCTCAAGATGCAAGTCCAAGCTAAAGTTCTCCAGTCTTGTGCAGTTGAATCTCTAAGGTTTTTACAAGTTTTTTGATCCAATACCCTTCTTGCCTAGTTTTTCTAGTCTTTAGTTCATAGGTTAGGCTTTAGCAGTATTTCTAGCAGCAGCAGGAGTGTTATGATACTTTTTCACATTTTCATTTTTCATCTTATCTAATCTTATCTTGCCACGTGGTTATCTTATCTTGTCTTATCAGGTCATGTGACAGGTCACATGACAGGTCTAGACTCAGGGCACAGGGTTAGCCTCATGTTTTCAGGCCTGGTAGGGTTCAGGGTTTCTTTTAATTTCCATTCTTCTTTTCCATTTCAGAAGCTCCGCTCCTTTTCAGCCATTGGCCATTCTCACGGAGTCTTCTCTTCTTTTTGATTCCCATGCAGGATCATGACTGAGGGTCTTGGTCTGTGCGCCATACTCAATACTATAAAAACTGTAGACTAGTCTGTGCTCAAGCCTCAGTCTTGAGTACTTGTACCAGTACCTGGACAGTGTTCTAATATAAACTCATATCCATTCTCACTTTCCTAAATGAAACTGACACCGATTATCGACAGCCCTTGCTCTAGGGTTACAGTAAAAACTCACCGACATCGACATCGTAACAAGGAGCACACACCAAGAATATGGATATAGTGGCTCAAGGTTTTGCAGTATATTAGAACTAATTCCCAGAAGCTTCAGATTTTTCTTGTTCAATGCAAGCTAAACTTTCAAGATCATCCTAAAGCTTTTATCACTGACCACTTGAAAGTTGTTATGACAATTTTTGATGTTTTACTATTTCTGCCATAAGATCCCATCTTATTACTGACTATTTATACTCTTATCTTATCAAGGAAGCAATGGAGCACCTCCAGGTCTAGATTCAAGGTATAAGGTTAGCTTTATGCCTTTACCTACTTTTCATTTCCACCTTGCTTCTTGACTTTTCTTCCCTTTCATTTAATAGAAGCTACAACCCTGCAGAGTTCTCTTTTTTAATCCATAAAGAAAAATCCTTCCATTAGGGTCTTGGTCTGTGTACAAACTTGTAAAATATAAGTACTATAGATATAGTGTTTCAAAGCCTTAACTTTGAGCACTTGTATTAGCCATCTGTGTATCTTCTAGCTTAATCAAATATCCATATATTCCCCATTCTCTATCCTGTGATTAGCTGAGAGTTGGTTGGTGTGCCCCCAGAACTGGTGGCATAATATTTGCTCAAAGCTACCCCTATCTCAGTTTCAAGCTCTTGAGCACTTGCCGGAAGTGAGAAGCCACTTACAAGAAAGAGTTTTTATTAACAGACATCTATGGGGCACCCTGGACAAACTCAGCATATTCTGAAAGTAACAACTATATATTTAGCCCAAACTATCAACTTAAAGAAGATATCCTGCCATACTCTCAGCTATGTCAGGTGAATTAATTGAACTGATCTCAAGAGTTGTCATAATACCAAGGGAAATTGTCTAATTTATCTAAGTCCTCCAAAAACACTTCACATTCTTCATTTTACTTTCTGGCTCTAAGAAGTTAAAGGAAAAATCAGTTTCCACCACTATTTTTCTCAAACCTTTCATCTTTCTAAAACAAGATTTGTTATTCAAGCTCAGTAGAGATGACAAACTTACTGCTAAAGAATAAAAATGCCATTTTAACAACAGTCTATTATATCTTAGACTTTAGTTCCAATTCTATCCCAGCTAAACCTTGATATTTGCATGCTAGCACTTACCAGCAAGCTAATCCAGCTCCCTGACACTCCTGATGTACCTTCAGTTCCTCTACTATTACTCCCCAAATCCAGCTGCAGCTATGCTTTCTTCTGTGTGTTATTCTTATGCCACTCCAACTTAAGTTCACTTCTGCTCTATTCTACTACATAGTATTCTAAAGTTTCATTTCATCTCTCCAAACCTTTCTGTTATAACTCTGTGTTTTCTTCCATACTCACTTTTTTCCTATTCCTTGTTTCCTTTACTTTTCATTATCTTTCAGTTTTAGTCTGACATA
This sequence comes from Pulveroboletus aff. viridisquamosus, assembly GCA_038088935.1. Lineage (NCBI taxonomy): Eukaryota > Fungi > Basidiomycota > Agaricomycetes > Boletales > Boletaceae > Pulveroboletus > Pulveroboletus aff. viridisquamosus. Next base: position 18,289 of record JBBPJW010000818.1, read on the forward strand.
ACTTGATACTATTACCTCTGATATCTCCATTTGTCTCCAAAATACTTTGACATCTGCCCTTACTTCTGAGACAACTCCAGTCTTATCTCCTTTCTCTCTTGGAGTTTTTGCTACTCCAAAATTATAAGTACTGTAATTTCTGTATGTTGCATCTTAATTCAAAAATCAATAAAACCATTACTGTCTTGACTTTATCCTTACTCTGACTGAGCTTCCCAGCTTACTCTCTGACCCTCCAGTTTATTTTGGAGTACCTCCAGGCCTTAATGATATCCCTAAGAAAATTTTAAGGACCTACTCTCATTATAACTAGGCTTGATGCTTCTTGTCTTTCCTGTTTCCCATGTTGAGTCATAAGACCACTTTCTTCTTTATCTCTAAACCCTCTATAAATTGAGATAACAAGTTGTGCAAGAATATACCATATAAAATAAAGCCAAGTCCTCTTTAACCCAGGAAAACTCTTCTTGATCTTTTTCTGGAAAATCTCTGGACTTCCTTGAAAGCCCCCAGAGTTATATCTTCTTTCATAGTTCAAGCCCCATTAGTGTGCTTGACCACAGGGTTTGCTTCTGGAGTTTTTCTTCTCTGGAACCCTAAGTTCTTGAGTTCCATCTGGCATCTAGGGATCTTGAGTTTTAACAGTATACTCCAACTTGATTTTAATATTATATTCAAACTCTAGTTTTTATAGTTCCAAACTAAATTTTGACATAACCTCTACATATTCTGTGGGAATGCTGAGCATATAGTTAAGAACTGCCCCAAGTTCACCTTTAAAAGCTAAAGCTTATGTCACCAGAACATCTACTCTGGAAGCCAAGCCAGAGGTCTTGTCATATTCCATAATTCAGATTTAATTCTAACCTAGCTTATGCTTGGTTTTTACACTTAGTGCTTGCCAGTAAGCTACTCTAGCCCCCTGATTCTCCTTTATGTAACTCCAGTCCCTGTTACTACTTTATTCCACTTCAGTTATACTTATGCTTTTTCTGCCCAGTTATTAGTACAAACTCTTCTGACCCTCTGTTCCCTTTCTGCCATAATTCTGACATTAGCTCTGCTTTTGTTCTCAATCACTTGGTATATCTTAGTTTTTACTTAGTTCTCTTCAGACTACTTGTTATACACTGACCAAGGTACTTTCTGAATCATAATACAGACTAAAATGTAACAGCTACTAAACCAACAAGGGGACTTTTATTCTAGTGGCCCTAAACTAGGCTTGTGAATCTTGAAGGGAAGAGAGGAAGCTCTCCAGCTGGAAGGCTACAAGTTATTGCATATCAGAGAGGGGTAAGAAAAAGGGGAAGTTATGACAAGAAGTAAAGACTGGGAAAATTCTAAGTCACTCTTATCTTATATATATATTTACAAGAGGCACAGCCTTCATATAGGATGACAAAGCTACTTCCTATGGGCACTAATGGCAGTAAGTATTCTTGCTGATAAATAAGAAAGCATAGAGCATAGGGTAAGAGTGAGACAGTGGCCTTGTGGATTAAGGGCAATAGAGGAGAAGCCATACTATGAGGATATGGAAGAATAAAAGAGAAGATGCAGGAACAGTGGATATAATTAAGGCATGGCAACTATAAGACTAAGAAGATCCAATCTGGATCTCTGCCACAGATTAGATCCTAATTATGATCTTTGAGATCAGATATTATTTGTTATACACTGGCACTACTTACCTAAGGGCTATTTTTCATTCTTACCCCAAGCTAAGTTCTTTTTACTCTTTACTATCTTTGACCACTTTCTTTGATCTTATCTTATCTTATCTCATCTTATATCTTATCATGCCATGAGATTGGGTCTAGCCTGATCTAGCCTTTGTATCTCATATAGCATAGTCTTTTACTTCATTATAGCCTAGACTTTCTCTAACATTATGGTCTAGCCCTCTGATGTCATACCTTACCTTTGCCTTGCTTTCTTTTACTAACACCAACTACCTCATGTATTCCTCATGGCCTGGTCCATGCACATTATGTAGTAATATATAAAGGGAAAATGGTATAGACTGGTTTCCCAATCTAGAGTACTTGTTTATCTGGTTATCTTGTTTCCTAGTGTCTCATCTAGGCTGCCAT
>JBBPJW010000819.1:0-20373 GCA_038088935.1 Pulveroboletus aff. viridisquamosus
AAGCTACAAAGTGATAAAGTCTGAGGGACTTTAGCACTCTGAGCCAGCCTTTATATACTACTCTAGATGGTGCACAGACCATGTACATCAGTGTCTACCCTAGAGTTGTACAGTAAGCCAGCCTATAGCGTATAAAGCATAACTCATGTAGGTCGAATGGGAAATGCATGGAGTGGATATGAAATGTAGGTGGGGGAATGGAAGAGAAGAGGCATGGGCACAATGAGGATGGGGATCTCAATCCACAGATGAGATCACCTTGGCAGATCCGTCAGATCTGATGAGATGACCAGATCCGAGATTGGGAAGATCCAGGGGAGATCCAGGGGAGATCCCTAGATAGCCTCATGGCCACTAACCTTAGAGAACTCATATAGTATAACCAGATCCTAAGCTAGGGTTTAGCCTGATAAGGGTTGGGATTCCCACGATCATGTGAAAATGAAAGTGGTCATTGCATGGGTTTGCAACAATTATAACATTACCCCCTAGTATATCTAATGACCTAGTTGAATACAAGGAAGGTTTAAAAGAAGAGGGCAAGAGACCTGTTATGGGTAACTACCCATATCCTCTGGTCTTGAACACCTTGGTAAGTGCCTCATGTCTTGAATGTCTGCTAGGGCTTTTGGCTAGTGGCCCCTAACTAGGCAGATAAGAAAAGGTAATGAGCCAGCCCTAGAGAGCCTTAGTGAATTCTCTTCTTGGGAACGGACTGAGGATCGTAGAGTTCTCTTGTGTAATCTCAGCTAAGAGACAAGAGAGTGAGACTGAGGAAACCTCAGCTCACCACTCCCTGCCTTTATACTATTGGGATCTGCGCATGGACCAAGTACAGGGAGCCTACCCTAAGTCTAGCTATCTATGGACACCAATAGCCTAAGTAGCTCAGCCTCTTGTAATAGATAGGGGAAGGGGCATAACTCATGCATGATGGGTGAGGCAAGGGCCTCACAGATAAGGGGAGAAGGAGAGGAGGCTGCCACACCATGAGGTGTGGGTGGAATGGAAGGGAAGACACTGCTCTGGTTCTATGAATAAGGCATGGCCGCCTGAAGGCTGAGGAGATCCATTGGATCTCTGCCACAGATCCAGATCCTAATCTCCATTAGAGATATCATCAGTATCTGAGATCTAAGATCCCATCGGGGATCCAGCCACATCATGTGATCTCGTGAGTGCTGGGGAATACTCTGAATAAGACTACTAACCTTAGCCTAGGGCTTGACCTTATAAGGCAGCTTATTCACATGATCATGTGCTCTTGGTCACATGACCTGCATCACATGCTTTCTGAGTCTCTTATGATCACATGTGACTGCATGTTAGGCTGGAGCCATAACAAGACCCAGTAATATTGGCCCAGCCAATGGAATCAATAACATCATTATTATCAGTGTTGTTATAATGCATATTTTCCCTTTTATTTCATTTTTTACCCTGTTGCATTTTCCTCTGACTCTTCACATGTTCACATCACATGACCATGTCACCCCTTCACTGTCTCACCATGTCACATTTCACATCTTCACCACTTCACACTTTACTAGATCTAGGCTGATCTAGTCTATGATCTTATACCACCTGTTTTTCTTATGTATTTCTAGACTTTTGCTCTCTGCCATTGGGTAGCTTACTATACACTACTGTAGGACAGGGCACACTCTCTTGATCCATGCTCAAGATACAATAGTATAAAAGGGGTGCAAGTCCAAGCTGGAGTCTCTAGTCTTGTGCACTTGAACCTCTAAGATTTTGATTTTCACAAGTCCCTTGACTCAGTATCCCTCTTTCATAGTTCTCCTAGCCTCTAGTTCAAAGGCTAGGCTTCAGCAGAACCCTTAGCAGCAGCAGGAGCACCCACCAAGGCTATAGGTGTAGTTGCTCAAAGTCTTGCAGTGTAACAAGTGTAATATAAAGGTAGAGGGGGTGGGAGAGATGGGAAAGCACAGTGATAGGAGCCATGAAAGTGATGGGAGTGAAAAGACCCATAAGAGGATTTGCAGGAGGAGTAAGAGTGGGAAAAAGAGAAGGACTGGTAAGGTGGAGGGCAGTAAAGAGGGCAGTTAGCCTGGTAATGGCCAGGTTGCCAGTGTAGGCATTGGAGGCATTGGTAGATGGCACAGTCAACATACCTGTGTCTGAGTGCATGATACTAAAAGCATCTCTCACAATAGTGAGGATAAGAGAAAGAAAGAGGTGTGCAGCCATAATAACTCATTCACCAATGTTTAACTTGGATAAGGGCAGTGATTTTCTCAGGGAAGAGAGGAGCAGAGAACAGAAAAAGAGGAGAACTCAGTAGGAGGGGCATACACATGGAATATGGAAGACTTGTGTTTAAAATGGTTAATGTCAGTGAGAAATTCACCAAATTCTAGCTAATAAGTGAGGTTATTGAAAGTAAATAATAGGGATAATGTGAAATGAATATGTTTGACCTGGTGAAATAGAGTATAAAGTGCCCAGAGGGGAAAGTTTATATTTAGATAGGAGCCAATGGAGAGAGAAAGCCACAAGTTAAAAATAAAGGATTGAGCAAGAGTGAAGTAGTTAGGAGGATAATCCCCAGAATAAAGGGCATAAGCAGTGATAATGTTATATTTCATATTTCCAGATCCAATTCTGACCCAGCATCTACTTGGTTCTTCACACTAAGTACTTGCCAGTAAGCTATGTAAGTTCTTGATTCCCTCCATGTACCTCTGGTCCTTCCAATACTACTTTATTTCACTCCAGTTGTGCTTGTATTTTTCCATACAAGTATCAATATAGCTGCTCTGACCCTTCATTTTCTTTCTGCCCTAATTTCAACTTTAGTATTGTTTTTGTTCTCAGTCACTTAGTACATCTTAGTTTTTACTTCATTCTCTCCAGACTATTCTGTTTCAACTCCATATTTTTTTCTGCTTTTGTTTTTTTTATATTTCTGTTGACTTTTATCTCTTCTTACCATTCTTCAGTTTCAGACTGACTGTTATGTGCTCAGCAAACACTAATGGTTTACTCACATGACTGTGAGACTCACCTGCCTTATAAGGATAAACCCTAGGCTTAGGTTTGATTTATTATATCAGAGTATTCTCTGCTCATGGGTTGATCATGTGATATGGCAGATCTTAGATGAGATCTTAGATTGATACTAATGACATCTAATCTCAAGAATTAAGATGAGGATCTGATCTGTGGCAGATATCTAGATAGATCTCCTTAGCCTTATGGTTGCCACACCTTATTCATATTCATTGACTCTAAGTGTCTTCCATTCTTCCACATTCTCATGGTTGTGGTTCTCTTCTTATTCCCTTGATCTGTAAGACCACTGCGTCACTTATTACTCATATGCTCTATGCCCAGTTTCCTATTTAAGAAGGTACAAGAGGTTACTGCTATTAGCTACATAGATAGTAGGTTACTCATTCTGTGTATGAGGCTATGCCTTCTGGCAATATATATACAGGGTGGGCAAGACCTGGAGTCTCTCCAGTCTTGATCACTATCACTTGTATCTTACTCCTTTTACTTGGGCTCTATGGAATTAATGTACTTGTTCTTCTTCTTGCTGCCTTTCCCTTTTCAAGATTCACCAAGCCTAGTTCAGGGCTTTAGTCTTCAAAGCCCTCTTGTTGTTGTCATTGCCTGTCACTCACCAGTGGTTGCTAGTATTTGAATTGCACTCAGAGTGGTGCATAACACTGACATGCCTTAATGCTGTCATCTCTAATATATTCATTTGTTTTTAAAATCCATTGGCATCTGCTCTTGCTTCTAAGACAACTCCAGTTTTATTTCCCTTTCTCACTTAGATCTTTTACTACTCCAGAACTATAGGTACTGTAACTCCTGTATATAGTTCTGTAGTTCAAATATTGATGAAAACATCCCCTATCTTGACTTTATTCTTACTCTGAATAAATGTCAAAACTTATTTCAAGTTATAGAGTGAGAATCCCAAATAGCTAACTCTGAGTATGAATACTCTCATAAGGCTTGACTCATGGAGGATAATATACTCTGGAGACTTCCAAGAAAGTCCAGAGGTGATTCAGAAAGAGTTAGAGGGAGTTCTTATTGAGTTGAGCAGGACTTGGCTTTACCTTATATAATGTGCTCTTGCACAACACAGCATCCTGATTTAGAGAGGGGTCAGAGAAAGAGAGGAGAGCAGTTTTATAGCTCAATACAAAGAACAGGCAAGATAAGAAGCATCCAGCCTAGTTATAATAAGAACAAGTCTCTTAGGATTTCCTTAAGAATTCCATTAAGACCTAGAGTTACTCCAGGGTGACACAGGGGGTCAGAGGGTAAGCTTAGAAGCTTAGTCAGAGTAAGGATGAAGTTCAGATGAGGGGTATTTTCATTGATATTCAAACTACAGTATCTTACAGAAGTTACAGTACTTATAGTTTCAAAGTAGCAAAAATGGCTAAGTGAGAAGAGAAGATGCAAAGGGAGTTATCTCAGAAGAAAGGCAGATATTGATGCAACCTGGATACAAATGGAGATATCAGAGGGGACAATGTCTAATAATGTTAGACTGAAACTGAATAATAACAAAGAGGAACCAGGGAAAACATGAAACAGAAACAAGAGATGAGAATGGAACTAGGTATAGAATTGTAGTGGAATGGTTCAGAGAAACCAGAGGTACTAAGGTAAGTTAAGTAACAGAAACAAGGGAAATAAAAATAAAAGTGAAGCAAAAGTGAAAGATAGCAAAGAACTATATGGTATGTGTAGGTGCAAGAACCAGATATGAGCCAGGTCAGAATCAGGTCCAGAATACAGAATATGACAATAAGCTTCCTAGCTTATTTTCTAAACTTCTGATTCATTCTAAAGTATCTCCTGTTATAATATACAATTTATTTTCTTTCATTTTTTTGTATTTTTTCACTTTTCCTTTGACCCTTCACATTATCACATTATGTAATCATGGGAACTCTTACTATTTCACTCCTTCACATTGTCACACCTTTACCCTTTTACATATCACAGGTTTAGATTGATCTAGATTATAATATTATACCTTATTATAGTCTTATACTTGCCTCATGTATTTCTAGATTTCCACTCCCTTAATGCCATTGGATGGCTTACTATATACTAGCTTAGGGTAGACCAGATCTATATGGTCTGTGCATACTTTTGTGGCCTATATAAAGGCTCTGATTCAAATCTAGATTTTCTTAGTCTTGCACACTTGAGCTTTTGCTTTATACAAGTTTTTGACTCTTTCTCTACCTTTCCTCTTGCCTAGATTCCTGGCCTCTAGTTCAATGGCCTCTAGTACAAGCCCAGTATCCTTATTAGTGCCCAGCACAAGTTCTTTGCCTTTAGTTAGTTTAGCAATACAATAGTTGCACTTTATCTCCAGGCCTTAATGGAATTCTTAAAAAAATCCTAAAAGCTTGATCTCATTATAACTAGGCTTGATGCTCCTTGTCTTGCTTGCCCTTTGTGTTAAGCCATAAGACTGCTTTCTTCTCATTCTCTAACCCCTTTATAAATCTAAATCAGGACACTAAGCTATGCAAGGGTGCATCATGTTATGCACCATAAGATTACAGTGCCACAGACTCAAAGAAAAGGGTTGATAACAAGTGAAGAGTGCTCAAGTTAACATGAGTAAAGTACAAGTACTCAAGACTGAGAGTCTTAAAATGCTACAGCTATAGTATTTATACTACAGCATCCTGCATATGGATCAGGACCCTGATGGGAATGTTCCCATACATGAGGCATGGGGATTAAAAAGAAGAGAAGACTTTCTGGAAACCATCAAGGATCCAACTTCTGAAATGGAAGAGAAGAGACAGAAATGAAAAGAAGTGTCAGGTCTTACAGACATGAGGCTAACCCTATGCCCTGATAAGATAAAGATTAGATAATCATGTGGCAAAGATAAGATAAGGTCATGTGATAAAGAAAAGAAAAAACATGTTATAATACTGTCAGAAATCTCTGGACTTCTTTAGAAGTTCCCAGAGCTATGTTTTTACTATTATGCTATAAATGAACATAACAGTCTCTAAGCACATGACTGTGGGAACTGTTGAGCATGTGATGCAATTTGATTGCAGTTATGTAACTAAAAAGCATATAATTATGTGAATGAGCTTTTTATTTAAAAAAACCCTGGGCTAAGTTTTAATATTTAGAGTATTCCCCTGTATAGATATTGGTCACATAATGTGGCAGATTTCAGATGAGATTCAAATATAGTCCCCAGTAACATCTGATTTCATGATCTAAATAGAGAATCTAATCTGTGGCAAAGATCTGATAAATCACCTTGATCTTGCTGCTACCATGCCTTATTTATTTTCGCCATTTCTGTGTGCTTTTCTTCCATTCTTCCACATTCTTATGATATGGCTTCTCTTTTCTTTCACTTTCTAGCTATGTAAGGCTACTGCCTTATTTCTTCATATCCACTCCATGTATTTCCTTATCCTATTTAGAGTTGAGTACTTACTGCCATTGGTAGCCATAGATAGGAGTAGTTTAGGGCAGCCTCCCTGTACTTGGTCTATATGCAGACCCCAGCAATATATAAGGTAGAGAGTACAAGCTGGGATTTCCCCAGTCTTGCTTTTTTGACCTTTAGTTCACTTTTACTAGTCCACTATAAGGCAGAGGCTATTACTAGCTTCATTATTGCCACCTGAGCCTAGTGCTTTATATAAATCTTTGGTGTTTTCTATTATGACTCTGAATTCCAGAGGCTAAACCTAGATGAAGAGTAAAGAGGAGGAATACAAAAAGGAACCTCAAAAGGAGGCTCTAGAGAGGAGCAACCAAGGAGGAAACAATGAAGAAGGACTTGGAAAAGACTTGGGCTCAAGCAACTAATAATATTTTCTAAAAGGATTGGAATTCAAAGAATTGCAAACTGCAAAGTACAAAAGTAATTAAGTCTGGGGAGACTTGACCACCCATACCTGTCTCTTATATATGGCCCAGAGTGGCACATGAATCAACTATACTAAGCCTACTCTAGACTACCTACTAGCTATGGACACCACTAGCAATAAGAGTACACTATTAAATAAGAGAGGAGAAGGCATGAAGCAGATATGAAGGAATGAGGAAGTAGCTTCATGTATCAAGGGATTGAAATGGAAGAAAATAGAAGACTTATAATGGAAGATTAGGATCTTATATGAGAATGGGGATTTCTGCCATAGATATGATGGAATTATAAATGGAAATCCATAGATCTATTGAATAGCATCAAGATCTAGATTGGAAGATCCATGGGCAGATCCTGGGAAGATTCCAGATCCCATATCATGTAACCTCTGATCATAAAGATACTCATCATAAGTTAGATCCCAAGCTAGAGTTACCTGTATAGAAATGTGTCTTCCATGATCATGTAAGGTGAAAGTGGTAGTTGTGCAAGATGCATAACATTTTCATTCTTTTATTAGCCTAGTTGGGTTCACTAGTCCAAAAGCCTCTCTAGTAGTTCAAGCACAAGTTTAAGAGTATTCACCAAGGTATTTGAAGCATAAGCTCAATGAATAGCCATATTCTGTTTCACTTACTCACAGGTTAAGTATAATTAGTGTGCTCAACCCCAGAGCTTGTTTCTAGAGCTCTTCTTTACTATTACCCAGAATTCTAATAGTATTTTGTACCTAGAGTTTACCCCCTCTAGCTTTTCTCTACAGTCTAGTAGTATGCTTGGCCTAAAAGTCCCTCCAGCACCTTAAGGATTAGTTTGACAGTATATTTGAACTTGGTCTGCTTAGTTTTAACAGCTTTAACAGATGGAGAGATCTGGAGATAATAGATCAAAGAACTGGAGAAGAGGTGAAAATGAGGCTGGAGTGAGTATTGGCAAGTATCATGGGTTCTGGATCTAAGGGGGGAAGATTACAAGGTAATCTGTATGTAACAAATCTATAAAGGAGGCTTGGGGAGAAGATATGTGTTGCGCATCTTGTGCACCACCACTTTCACATCATGTGATTGTGGGAACAATACTCCTTTTCAGGTTAACCCTAGCCTAGGGCTTGGCTACTTATTACGAGTACCTTATGGTCAGTGGTCATGTGACTAGGATCTGGGATCTTCCCAGGATCTGCCCAAGATCTTCCCTATCTAGATCTGGTTGTATTTCCATGGATCTGATGGATCCTGAGATCTATGATCTCATCTGTGGCAGAGATCCCTGCCCTCATGAGTAACCCTGATCTTCTCTTCCATTCTCCATCCCTTATCCATGAGGCCACTGCCTCACTTCTTATTCCTGCTCCATGCTTTCCCCTCACCTATTTAATAGTGTGACCTTACTGCTATTGGTGTCCATAGTTAGCAGTACTCTAGGGTAGGCTAGATTAGTTGGTCTGTGTGCCTCCCTAGGCCATATATAAGGGGCAGGTACAGGTAGTTAAGTCTCTCCAGACTTAATCACTTCATACTTGGCTTTAAGCACTTCTTTGGATCCCTGCCCTTTCAGAATAGGCCCTCAGTTGCACAGGCATGAGTCTCTTCTGAGTCCTCCTTTGTCACTCCCTCCTTGGTTGCTTCTCTTCAGAGCCTCCACTAGGTTATCTTTTGTGTTCCTCCTCTTGCTCCTTCATCTAGGTATAGCCTCTGGAATCCAGAGTTATAACAATATGGGAGAGAAATTAGCAGTGATTTTTATAGGATTATCAGAAAGAATATGGGCATGAATGGAGAACAGTTAATATAAGAGATCAGCAAAGAAAATGGTGGTAGAGGCAGCTGGTACAGAATTAGTGGCAAAGTCAGGAATAGAGCAAAAGCAATAGGTAAAGTTGTAAGACATGGCTAGCAGTTCAGTTTCTTGGGGCATTGGGTGTATTTATAAGTAAGTAAGGGGGCTAATGATGAAGAAAGGAGGGAATGGAGATGTTTATATGCCTTGATGAGTTTGGAGGCATTGTGGAGATTAAACTTAGATTCCATGAGTTTTTTTCAGCTGAGTAACCCTTTTATTGGATCAGAAAGAAGTGGGAGGAAGGCAAGCTGTGAAATTTTAATATCTGCTCAACTTTGTATTTCTCTTGACCTTCTATAAGATCTGGAGATGGGGCAGGGAAATTGCTTCCATAAATGTTATTTTCACAATAGAATAATAACTAGGAGGCATTGAAGACCAGGTGGATCTTCCAGGAAGCAGAAAGATAAAGGTGAGACAGTATATTAGTGATAATAAAAGGCCCCTTATGTTTTAGGGCAAACTTTAAGTAAACAATGGAGTATTTGAGATTTCTGGCCTTAAGCCAGAATTTAGATCCCTTGGCAAAGGAGATGAACTTGGAGCAAATGTGGGAAGCCATTGTCTGGTGGGCAAGATCATGAGCTACAAGAGATTTATCTCTAGCTATGGTCAGATTCTTTAATTAATTAGCAATGGTAAGCATGAGGGTCTTGGAGATTACCAAGTGAAGGGCATGGGATTCATATTTTATCATAAGATAGAACAGATATTAATTAGTAACAGAGTAAGGGAGATGATTGTGAATAAATTCCACATGGGAGACCTATTTAGCCTATTTGAAAGGGTTAGCTTCACAAAAGATATGGAGGTAGATTTTGAGCTCCTGATTAACTTATTTAGTTTCTCCATCAGATTGGAGATAATATGTAGTGGATAGAGAAAGATTATATTTCAGAAGTTTACCAAGCTCCTTAATAAAGGCTAAGATAAACTAAACCTTAGTTAGAGATGGTTTTGTTGTAGAGATTAAATCATAGATAGACTTTGTGAAAAAAAAGGGTGGCAATATCCTTGGTGGTGGTGGTTTTCTTAGTGGGGCAGAGAATTATCCCCTTTGTAAGCCCATGATTGACCATAATCAAGAGAAAATTATATCTGTTAAAAAGGGGAAGATCTGTAATTAAATCACATCAGACCATCTGGAAAGAATAGGAGGCAGTGGAGTGAATGAGAAGAGAGTAGAGGCAGAGGGGTGGGTATTAACTTTGTTTTGCTAACAGATGGTAAAACTGGCAACAAAGCAGTGGGCATAAGTTGCCATATTGGGCCACCAGAATTCTTGTTTGACAAGCTGAAGGGTTTTTAAATAGCCAGGATGACCAGCAAGAGAGTTGTCATGGCAGCAGCTGAGAATGAATTGGCAGAGAGATTTGTTCATGGGAATATAGACATAATCATGATAGATAAGGAGATTGTCACAGAGTTTTTAATTGGTGACATTTTTGCAAAGATTGGAATATATGGGGTTGTCCCATTTGTAAAGTAGGGACAGGTACAAGAGGTCAGTTTTCATAAGCTTGCAGATGTGGGTGATCAGAATTGCATTAATAACATGGTGAAAAAGGTACTTAAAAAGAGTAATAATGGCAGAATTGTTAGCTGAATCTAAGGGGCAGAGGTTTGGATAATGGGAAAAGGCATTGGAGCTGGAAAGGGCCAATTCAGTGACATGGTGGAGCTAAATGTTGAAGTCAGTGAGATTAAGAAGCCAATAAGCTTGTTGGTGATTGAGAGTCTGGGAGACATAAAAGTACAGGAAGTTCTTGTGATCCATAAAAACTTGGATGATATGGGAAAAAGAAAAGGGAAGATAAGAGAAGCTCAAGTTAACACCAATATATAGTACAAGTACTTAAAACTGGGGCTTTAAGATGGTATGACTATAGTTTATATATGCTATAGTATGGCACATGGACCAAGTTTCTAATGGAAGAATTCCTATACATGTAGCATGGGGACTATAAAGAAGAGAAGCTTGCCTGGGAACTATCAAGGGTTCTGCTTTTGAAATGGAAGAAAAGTAAAAAAGAGGCAGAAATAAAAAGAATCCTGCAGAGTCTAAAGATATAAGGCTAACTCTATGTCCTGAGTCAGATAACTCATTATGTGCCCTGATAAGATAAAAGATTAGATAACCACATGAAGAAGATAAGATAAGATCATGTGATCAGAAAATTTAAAAAAATATTATAACACTACCTCTTTTTTGGCTCTCAGAATTCAAACAAAAGAAGCACAAAGATATTTCAGAGATAAAGTTGTTATAAGTGTTACACATCTTGCACAACCACCACTTTTACATCATGTGATCATGGGAGATATACTCCTTTTCAGGTAACCCAAGCTTGGGATTTGACTATTTACAAGTACCTTTATGGTCAGTGGTCACATGACACTGAATCTGGGAACTTTCCTATCAAAGATCTAGATGTATCTCCACAGATCTGATGGATCTCAGATCTACATCTACAATCTCATTACATCTGTGGCAGAGATTCCTGTCCTTATGTTTGCCCTGACTTTCCATTATGAATCTTCTCTTCTCTTTTATTCCTATCCCTTGATTCATGAGGCTACTGCCTTACTCTTCATATCTGCTCTATGCTTGTTCCTCTCTTATTTAATAGTGCACCTTTACTGCTATTGATGTTCATAGATAGTAGTCATCTAGGGTAGACTTAGTGTACATGGTCTGTATGCTACCTTGGGCCATATATAAGGGGTAGGTATGGGTAGTCAAGTCTCTGCAGACTTGATTACTTTATATCTTGCTTTAAGCACTTCTTTGAATCTTAACCCTTTCAAGATTAGGCCCTCAGTTGCATGGGCATGAGTTCTTCCAAATTCTTCTTTGTTATAATGTTTTTTTTTTCTTTTTCTGATCACATGATCTTATCTTATCTTCATCATGTGATTATCTAATCTTTATCTTATCAGGTCATGTGACAGGTCATGAGACCTAGGGTGTAGGATTAGCCTCATGCCTTGATCCTTATTGCTTCTTTTTATTTCCACTTTTTTGTTTCCATTTCAGAAGCTGAACCCTTGATGGTTCCCAGACAAGCTTCTTTTCTTTTTAATTCCCATGCCACATGTATGGGAAGATTCCCATCAGGGACTTGTAGCTCTATAAACTGTAGCCTTAGCATCTCAAAGCCCTTAGATTTGAGCACTTGTAATCTTACTTGTGTTAACTTGAAGTCCCTTTTTCTTTCTTTTCAAGCATTTGACACTGTTATCTAATGGTGCATAACATCCTTCATTGCTCCCTCCTTGGTTGCTTCTCTTCAGAGCCTCCTTTAGATTTTCCTCTTTGTGTTCCTTCCTCTCAATCTTCATCTAGGTATAGCCTCTGGAATCCAGAGTTATAACAATAAGGGTGAAAAAGACAAATAAATGCAGAAGATTCAATGGAAAAAAGACAGCAAGGAGCAGAGAAATGCAACTTGTGAAATTCTGCCACCAGTTTCAGAGCATTTGCCATATCAGAAGGGGATTGCCAGGTCCTATTGTCAGATGAGTAATCTTTCCAGTGAACTAAATATTTCAATTTTCCTTGGCAAAAGCAAGAGTTGACAATGGACTCCACATTATACTTCACATGTCCATTCTCCATGATGACAATGGGATTGGGGGTGATAATGTCTTGATTTAGCAAAGATTCTAAGGATCATTTAACATAACTAATGTTTACAACAGGGTGAATTTTCATAGTGTCTGGAAGCTATAGGTAGACAGTATTAGAGAAAATGTCAAAAACACAAAATGGGCTGATCCAGCATTGTATGAGTTTCTTGAAGGAAAAAAAAAGGGATAAATTTTTAATAAAGAGCATTACTATATTACTCAGATAAAAAAAGCATAGGAAAGTTTTATATTTTGAGCAAGCATGGAAGAGCACACTTTTTCCAGTAAATTCTTGATCACAGAAAATAACTTGTTCAATTGCCCAGCAAAAATGGAAGAGTGAGTAGGGGCTTTAAAGCCCAAGTAAGGGGGAAAGCATTTAATAATGGCAAAGGATAGAGTTTAATAACAGAGGTGAAGGAATTATTGTGATAAAACTCTGCCAACTTGACCCATCCTACCCAGTTCTGCTGTTTCTTGTCAAAAAATGTGCATAAATACTTTTCCAGCTTCTGATTGATCCACTCTGTTTGACTGTCTGTCTGGTAATGGTATGCTATGAACAAATTTGGAGAGATTTTCAATGCCTGGTTGAGATTAGAGGTAAACTCTAAAACAAATTATGGTCCTCTATTTAATACAATAAAGTAGGAAAGTATTATAACACACTTTTTCTTTTCTTGATCATGTGACTTTATCTTATCAGGGCATGTGACAGGTCATGAGACCTAGAACATAGGGTTAGCCTCATGTTTAGAATCCTGCACACTTCTTTTCATTTCTGTTATCTTCTCTTCCATTTCATTGCTTCTCTTCCATTTCAGAAGCTAGAACCCTTGATGGTTCTCATGAAAGCTTCCCTACTTTTTAATCCCCATGCTGCATGTATGGGAAAGTTCCCATCAGGGACTTGGTCCATGTGCACTATTGAAGCATATATAAACTGTAGCTATACTACTCTCTGCTTTCCAGCTTTGAGCACTTGTACCAACACTTGTGTTAACTTATAGCTATTCCTTATCCAATAACCCTTTTCTGAGCATTTGGCACTGTGATCTCACTAGTGCATAACACTTGCTCAAAGCTTTCTTACATTTCTTTTCCCCATTATCACTCAACACTAGTTTTTGTTTGTTTTTGTTCTTTTACAGAAGGAGTCATCCTTGCGATGAGTAGAGAAAAAGTTGTATGAAGTTTAGTCATTTCTGGGCTCAACTTGAAGACCATGTAGTGAAGGAAGTATATCTGAACAAGATTTTTGATGAAAAAATCAAGTTATTAGTAAAGAAGACAACAACAAGAAGATATTGTTACTGAGAGAATGAAGTTGAGAGAAAGGCACTCAAAAGAAGATTTGAGGTAGCTCACTACTGCAACATTCTCATTGCCCATTTGTTGAAAAAGAGGATCTTAGTAATTGAAGAAGATTAGAAAAAGAAGATCAGTTATTCTAGAAAGTTTGTATCACAGAAACTATGATTCCTTAGACTAGCCAACTTATTAAAGAAACCAACTTCCCATTCCTCCTATGGCTGGTAAGGCAGCTGACATAATAGGTCTTATTGACCAGATGGCAGAGTTATTCCTCCATTCTCAAAATGATATTACTGTTATGCATTCCAAGAGTATAATCTGAATATTCATGTGGACTGGTGAGTAACAGGCAACCTAAAATGACAAGAGGGCTTTTAGGCTAGTGGCCCTGAACTAGGCTTGTGAATCTTGATAGGGATCATCTGAGTTAACACTAGTAGCTAGTGCTCAGACTGTAAGGAGGAAACAAGAAGAAGGAGTAACTTGAGTTAACACCAAAGTGCTCAAGTAAATGGAGTAAAGATACAAGTGATCAAGACTGGAGAGACTCCAGATCTTGCCCACCCTGTATATATATTGCCAGGAGGCATAGCCTCTACATAGAATGAGTAATCTACTACCTATGGTCACTAATAGTAGTAACTGCTTATATCTACTAAATAAGAAATAGAGCATAGGGTGATGAGTAAGAATGAGACAGTGGTCTCATGGATCAAGGAATATTGTTATAATCATTTTTTATTTTTCACATCATGTGAATCTGGGAACCCTTACCTTTTCATCTTTTCATATCTTCACATTTCACATTCTAGAATATTCCAGACCATAACATCATCACCTGGCAGTTTTCATGAGGAACTGCTAAGGTACTTGCTCTCTTATTGCCATTGGTCTGCTTACTGTAGCATAGTTTAAGGCAGACCCTAGCTACATGGTCTGTGCACATATCTATATCATATATAAAGGGCTAGTGCAAGCTGGGATTCCCCTGAAATGGTGGTCTCACCATCTTGCCTTGAATCTCGAGTCTTCCTTGGTGAACACCTTTCCTATATCTGCTGAGGCTTTTGGCTAGTGGCCCCTAACTAGGCTGAGTAGAGAAAGCATATGATAACACTGTATAAAGCCAGGGGCTTAGCTGCCAAATGAGTCGCACCTCAGAAGAGCTGAGAGAGATCCCCCCCTTGGGAACAGCCCTCAGATCCTAAGTGTCCCTTGTATAAACCCTGTAAGAGTCAAAAGGACAAGACTGGGGAATACCCAGCTTGTGCCCCCTGCCTTATATATTGCAGAAGTCCATGCATGGACCAAGTACAGGAGGCCTATCCTGAACTACACTATCTATGGTCACCAATAGCGTAAGTAGCTCTATGGACCCTGGGGATATAAATAGAAGAGGCATGCATGGATCATATGGAAGGAGTGAGGCAAGGGCCTTGCAGATAAAGGATGGAGAAGAGGGGCTGCCACACCATGAGAATGTGGGTGGAATGGAAGTGCACTGGTATCAATCTATGAAAGCAGCATGGCCACCTGGAGGCCAAGGAGATCCAATCTGGATCTCTGCCACAAATCAGATCCTTATCTTCAAAGAGATATCATCAGACTCTAGATCTAAGATCTCATCAAGATCCAGCCACAGTCACCTGACCTAAACCTAAGTGTGGGGATACTCTGAATGGACACTAACCTTAGCCTAGGGCTTAACCTTATAAGGCAGCTTGTTTGCATGATCATGTGCTCCTGGTCACATGACCCACATCACATGCTTTCTGAGTCTCTCATGATCATGTGTGACCACATGTTAGGCTGGTGCCATAACATCCCCAGTCTTGTGCACTTGAGCTCTCACTTTATACAAGGCCTTGACTCTTCCCTTATTCCTTTTGCCTAGTTCTCTGAGGTCTAGTTCAAATCTCAGCTCTTAAAAAACAGTATCCACTGGACAGACATTGAGACACAAGGATAGAACTGTTATGGTCTTACTAAACATGATGGTTCACAGCACATGACTGTGGGAACTGTTAAGCATGTGATGTGAATAGTTGCATAGTCATGTGACCAGAAGCATGTGATCATGCAAACAAGCTGCCTTACAAGAATAACTCTAGGCTAAGGCTAAGTTCTTTATATCAGAGTATTCCCCTTGCACCAGGTATCAGTCACATGATGTGGCAGATTTCAGATGAGATCCAGATCTCTTCAATGATATCTGATCTGATGATCTAGATTAGAATCTGATTTATGGCAGAGACCCAGATTGGATCTCCTTGGCCTTATGGTGGCCAGGCCTTTTTCATAGATTAGTACCAGTACCTTCCATTCCTCCCACATTCTTATGGTGTGGCTTCTCTTCCATTCCTATCTCTAGATCCATGAGGCCACTGCCTCACTCCTCATTGCCACTCCATGTTTCCCATCTCATATATCTATTTAGAGGACTAGAGCTACTTTAGCTATTGGTGATCATAGATAGCATATATTAGGGTAGGCTCCCTGTACATGGTCTGTGTGCACTTGCAGACAATATATAAGGCAGGGGGTACAAGCTGGGGAAACCCAGTCTTGCTCTCTTGACCTTTAGGCTAGATCTATAGCATTGATCTTAGATCTTGATTCAAGAAGGATCCCACCTCTGCTCTTATCTGCTGCTGGCTAGAGTTTATACAAGAGCCCTTGATTTATTCTTTCCCTTATTGCCTAGTTAGGGGCCACTAGAACAAAAGCCCTACCAGTCATCTAGGACAGTTTAGAAGTGTTCACCAAGGAAGTCACAAGTGTCAAGCAAGAATGGTAGCATACCATATCAAGGACAGTTGCAACCATTTCAAATATAGAAGAGAACCACACTATAAGGATGTGGAAGAATGAAAGGGAAGCTTAGAGTAAGCAGATATGAATATGATATAATAAACTTGAGGCCAAGAAGACCTATCTAGATCTCTGCCATAGATATAATCCTAATCTAGATCCATTAGATTAGATATCATTAGTATTGATTTAAGATCTTATCTGAGATCCAGCCATATCATGTGATAAACCCATGAGTAAGAATAACTCTAAATAACAAATCAAATCTAAGCCTAGGGTTTATTTTGTTTAGGCAGGTGAATCCTATGGTCACATAACAAAACTGTTAGTGTTTGCTGAGTGCATAACAATTACAAGAAAGGTGGCTGACCTGGAGAGTTGGAATGGCAACAGAAAAAAATGGAAATGATAGTAAATCTTTCTCTGGATTTGGGTAAGGAAGCAGGAGTGGAAAACAATAGGTTAAGGGCAATTGCAGTACTGTCTTAGATAAAGGGGGCAGCCAATGATTTTGCAACACTGACCAACTTGAAATAAAAGTATTTGGAGAAGTAAAAGGAATGAAAGATATATGAGTACAAGCTTGTGGCCTGACTAATGCATTATTGAACTTAGGAGCATCACTAACTTTTATAGATCAAAAACATGTATAAAAGCATGGTCTCTATGAGAAACCACTTGATCAGTTCCTTACCATATTCAATATGGATGGAATGCAAGATACCATTGGCCATATTACTAACTATATGGTACTATATACTGCCATCAAGGACAAAGATAGAATCTGGCATTAAGAAAGAATACATGCTATGGTTTTGCATCTAGGATCATTAGACATGCTTATTGGTTATGATTGATTCAAATGACACAATCTGGACATTGATTGGATCAACAAGACCATTATCTTCCCCTTTTGTGCAGATAAGTACTATGTTTGAAATATTAACATTGTAGAGAATAATAAGCTATGCAAAAAGCTTCCAAAGGAAGTATGGAAGTTTCTCACCATCTTTTCACAGAAACAATCCAAATGCATGCCCACAAGGAAACCCTGGGATCACATGGTAGATTTAAAAGGCAACTTCATATCAAAAAAGGGTTATATTATTTCTTTAGCCAATAAAGAATTAAAAGAGGTTCATAAATTCATTGCAAAGGAATCTGTAAAGGGGTACATTTGCCCCTTCAAGTCACTGTAAACATCACCAGTATTTTTTATAAGCAAGAAAGATGGATGAAAACAGATGGTGATTGATTATAGGTACCTTAATAAGGCCACCATCAGGAACAATTATCCTTTACCACTAATTTCCATACTCATTGATTGTTTGTGTTATGGGTACTCTGTCTGTCCTGCCTTGATACTTGAACTTTCTTAATGGATGCTCCTATTCTATCCTGGTAAACTGGTAAGGCTTTTGACTAGTGGCCTCTAACTAGGCAAATAAGAGAAAGTAAGACCACTACTCTTGCATAAATCAGAAGCCAGCAGCACTAGTAGAGACTAGCCTGTATAACCAGCTAAAAGGTCAAGAGAGCAAGACTGGGGAAATCCTAGCTTGCCCCTGCCTTATATATTGTCAGTGCATGTGCACAGACCAAGTACAGGAGGACTACCCTAGACTATACTATCTATAGACATCAATGGCATAGCTGGCTTTATTATAAAGGAAAGGAGAATGCATGAAGTGGATATAAAGGAGTATGGCAGTGGCCTCATGGATTAAGGGACAGTAATGGAAAAGAAGCCACACCATGAGGATGTGGGAGAATGGAAGGGAAGCATACTAGTTCTCAGATATAAAAGAGGCATAGCCACCATAAGGCCAAGGAAATCCCATCTGGATTTCTGCCACAGATGCAGATCCTAATCTAGATCCTGAGATCAGATATTATTGGGGACTATATCTGGATCTCATCTGAGATCTGCCACATTATGTAACTGATACCTAGTGCAGAGGATTACTCTAATATAAAGGACTTAGTCTAAGCCTAGGGTTATTCTTACAAAGGTACTTATTTGCATGATCACATGCTCAATAGTTCCCATGGTCACATGCTTAAGACCATTGTGTTTACTAGTTACATACAGTTTGCAAGAGGCTAATCTTTTTACCACCTTAGACCTGTGCTGGAGATACAACAACATACATATAAAGGAAGATGATGAATGGAAGGAAGCATTCACAACCCCATTAGGAGCTTACAAACCATTGGTCATGTACTTCAGCATATGCAACTCCTCTGATACTTTTCAAGCAATGGTCAATAACATCTTTGTGGACATATAGGCAGAAGTGCTCATTTACATAGATGATATTATTATCTTTACCAAGAATAAGTCCTGCAATGATCATTTCATGGTCATCTGTAAGGTTTTTCAGCAGCTTCAGAATTATAGTCTATTTTTTAAGCCATTAAAGTGTCATTTTGCACAGCAAGAGATTAATTACTTGGACATGGTCATATCTAAAAAGGGAGTATGTATTCAGCTCAATAAGGCAAAAGCTATTACAGATTGGCTGGTGCCTTGCACTGTTAAACAAGTTTAGTTCTTCCTCAGATTGGCCAACTATTATTGTCACTTTATCCCTAAATTTGCATCTATCACTTAACCATTGCATGCCCTCATGCAGAAACACATCCCTTTCCATTGGACTGATGACTGCTCCACTGCTTTTGATGTCCTCAAAACTCTCCTCTCCTTCAATCCCCTTTTAGTTTATTCTGACTTCTCTCAACCTCTTTACATTGAAACAGATGCATCTTAAGCCACTTTGGGGGCTGTTCTCTCTTTCCAGATGACCAATGGTTCCTGGCATCCCATGGCTTATATGTTTAAGTCTTTCCTTCCAGTGGAGATAAAATATCCCATTTACAATAAGGAACTCTTGGCAGTTATTCAAGCCCTTAAATCCTGGCATCACTATGTTATTGGTCATCTAACCTTTGAAATTTGGACTAATCATAAAAATCTGGAGTATTGATGCAAACCCCAGGATTTCTCTCCTTGTCAGGCTAGATGGCAAGCCTTTCTTTCTGAATTCAACTATGTTCTTGTCCACAAACCTGGATCCTCTAATGGTCACACTAACACACACTCTCATCAACCAGATCATGCCCCCCTGCATAATCTGAATAAAGGCATTACTATGTTACTCTCTTTTCTCTTTGCCCATTCCATTGATCTTTCTTCTTCTTTTTTTGCTGACATTGTCTGACATTCTTCTTCATTATTTCTTCCATCCTCCTGGTATTATAACAAAGATCATGTGGTTTTTAAGAATTTACAAAATCAAGCATTTGTTTCTAAGCCTTTGCATTCTAAATTACTACATTTGACACACTCCTCTCCAATGGGAGGTCATTTAGGTCAACTATGTATCTTTCAACTTCTTACCCATTACTATTCTTGGCCATTTTTAAAGGAGGATATTGTTATAATCACTTTTTACTTTTCACATCACGTGACCATGGGACACCTTTATCTCTTCATCTCTTCACCTTGTCACCTCTTTACCTTTTCACATTGTCACATCTTCACATTTCACTCCTTCACACTTTCACACTTTCACATATCACAGCCCAGACCATGACATCATGCCTGGCAGCTTCCTCATGGAACTGCTAAGGTATTTGCTCCTTTATTGCCATTGGTCGGCTGACTGTAGCATACTTAGGGCCGGATCCATTTACATGGTCCGTGCACCTCACTGTAGCATATATAAAGAGGCTGGCATGAGCTGGGATTTCCCCAGTCTTGTGCACTTGAGCCTTTGGCTTTATACAAGTCCTTGACCTTTCTCTCTACTCCTTTTGCCTAGTTCCACTGGGGCCTAGCATAAAACCCAGTCTCTTAAAGT
>JBBPJW010000820.1:0-20362 GCA_038088935.1 Pulveroboletus aff. viridisquamosus
CCCACTCATAGGTTGATCACATGATGTGGCAGATCTCAGATGAGATCTAGATTGATACTGATGACATCTGATCTAACAGATCTAGATCAGGATCAATCTGTGGCAGAGATCTAGATGGATCTCCTTAGCCTTATGATTGCCTGGCCATATTCATATTTATTGACCCTAAGTACTTTCCATTCTATCTCTTCTCTATTCCTTGATCTGTGAGGCCACTGCCTCACTCTTACTCATTACCCTATGCCCTACTTCCTATTTAAGAAGGTATGAGTGTTACGCTCCTAGCTAACACGACGGTCAGCACGTGACCATGAGAGTTGTTGAGCATGTGATGTGCTGGTCATCTGATCAGTTGCACGTGATCGTGTGAACGAGTTACCCAGCAAGGCAAGCCCTAGGCTAGGGTCAGTAATCCTATTCAGAGTATTCCCCGGCACAAAGGTATTGGTCACGTGATGTGGCAGATCTCAAGATGAGATCCAGATTGTAACCCGATGATGTCTGATCTATGATCTAGATTAGGATCGATCTGTGGCAGAGATCCAGATGGGATCTCCTCGGCCTTATGGTTGCCAGGCCTTATTCATTAGATCAGTATCTGTGCCTTCCCTTCCATTCCTCCCACATCCTCATGGTGTGGCGCACTCTTCTACATCCCTTATCCACGAGGCCCTTGCCTCACTCCTTCCATCTGAGTTATGCATGTTCCCTTATCTATTAAGGTAACGAAGGCCCTTACGCTATTGGTGCACATAGATAGCTTCTTTAGGGTAGACTCCCCTGTACTTGGTCCGTGCGCGGACACTGACCATATATAAGACAGGGGGTGCAAGCTGAGGTCCCCTCAGTCTTGCTCTCTTGTACCTTCTACCTCTCGTCCTGACTGGATGGATGACCTCAGGGATTAACCCCGGACTAGGGTCCCCTGCAGCTCTCGTCTCATCTCTATAAACCCAGGCTTGGTAAGGTCTAGGGTGGTCTCACAAGGACTGCCTAGTTCGTGGCCACTAGCACAAAAGCCACACAAGGACACCGAAACCGTAACCGAAACCGAAGAGCATACACCAAGGAGTCACCGTAACCAAACCGGACCTTTGCGGTCATAACAGATAGTGTGAAATATGGGCCATTCTGTGATAGCCTTGATTTTGTTAAGCTGCATGTATACTCCCTTTTTAGACATAATCATTCCAAGATAATTTACCTCTGATTGCACAAAATGACACTTGGACAGTTTGAGGAAAAGATCATGATTGTGGAGGCAATATAGTACTTCACAAACAACATCAAAATGAGCTTCAGTGGATTTATTCTTGGTGAAAATAATGATGTTGTCTATATAAATGAGGATTTCAGCCCACATGTCCATGAAAATATTGTTTACCATTGCCTGAAAAGTGCCAGGTGAATTGCACATTCCAAAATACATCACCAAGGGTTTATATGCACTGAGTGGTGTGGTAAAAGCACCTTTCCACTTATCACCTTCCTTAATTCAAATGTTATTGTATCCTCACCTGATATCAAGGATGGTAAAAACATCAGCACCTTGAAGATGGTCAATAAGAGTAGAGATGAGAGGCAAAGGATAACTATTTTTAATTGTAGCCTTATTGAGATATCTATAGTCAATGACCATCTGCTTTTCACCATCTTTCTTACCAATGAAAAATACAGGTAACATTTGGAGTAACTTGGAGGAATGAATGTATACTTTCAAAGTTTCTTTGGTAATGAACTCATGAACTTTTTGTAGTTTGGTGTTGGCAAGAGGTATGATATGATCTTTCTTTGAAGCAAAGTCATCCTTCAATTTGACTGCATGGTCCCAGGGTTTTCATATGGGCATGCATTTGGATTGCTTCTGTGAAAAAACTGTTAGGTAATCCCAAACTTGCTTTGATAGTTTCTTGTGCAAGTTGTTGTCTTTGGCCATATTAATGTGTCAGATTTGACATTCCTGTGAACATAGCAGAAAATTAATAGTCTTACTTACCCAATCAATGTCTGGATTGTGTCTTTTAAACCGGTCATAGCCAATTAACATATCCATCAAGCCTAGATGGAAAAACATGGCATAAATATATTCTTGATGCCATATATCTTTGCTGTCTTTTATGGCTATATACAATACCACATAAGTTGTTATCTTTTCAATGGTTCATTGAGTTCCATCAGCATTGAAAACAGTGAGAAATTGATCCAGGGGTTTCTCATAAAGTCCATGTTTTCACACATACTTCTGATCTATAAATGTTAGCAAAGCCCCTGAATCTAAAATGGCATTGGTAAAACTGCAGGTCTGTGCCCTTAAACCTTCAATGCCTTGTACTTTGTCCATTACCTTTATACCTATGCACAGTTCATCTCATTTTTTCCTCTTGAAAATTAAATCTAGGGTTTTCCTTTTCTTTTCAAAATCTGAATATAAGTGTCCATTAGTAGCTTGGGTGGAAGGAATTAAGCACCCTTCCACTGGGGCCATGCTCTTAGGAGATGCCTTTCCAGCATGAAAACATGTTATATTGGCCAAAAGGAAACTTGGTACATATTTTGAAAAAGAAGAATTTGTAGAAAGTACACTATCTAGTTTGGTGCACTCCCTTTGCCTTTTCCCTGCTTCACCTCATTTTCAAAAATGTCTTTGAAATAGGCTCATGCTTCTTCCATCAAGCCCTATAATGCTGCCAGGATTTCTTGAAACCAAGCTGTATTGGCCATGTTATAGACCAGTCCTATTGCTTCTGGCTCAGCTATTCACCAACCATTTTCATCTGAGGGTGAAAATTCTCCAAACCTGATTGGTTGGATCTGTTGCTGCTGCTGCTAACTAGGCTGTGGCAGCCTAGAAGAAAATTGAAGAGGGGTTATTGAATGTGCAGGATTTTAGGGGACTCTATACTCCCTTACAATGTGGCCTGGTCTATCACAATTAAAACATGTTAAGGGAGGTCATGCAGATCTGGCATCCTGCCTATCAACTTCCATGGGTGCACCACACCCAGGTTGGGTGCTAATGGCTATAAAATAAAAAGAGGGAGGGAGATGAGCTTGATATGGTGGTTATGAGTATTGAGATTGATACTGATATAAAGGAGGTTTTTGGGGGTGAAAGGCTGGTTGTTCTACCATCATTTTTTTGAAGGTCTGGCCAACCTGCCTAAAATGGATGAACATATTTAGATACTTCCCATTGTCTTCTTCTTGCAACACCACTTGGGAGTAGATGTGATAGTTAATGGCCTGCTTTAGCAGCTTGACTGCATGGTTGTTGTCAACTTCAGCTTCTTTCCTTAAAAGGTTAAATTTGTTAAGGAACTTATTGACTCTTTTTCCTGCTGCTTTAGAGCTTGGAGTTCCTTGAGACTCTGATGAGCCAACTCCTCAATCCTAAAATGATCCTTTATCTTGGCCTGAAAATCAAGTCAAGATGGCCATGCTGCATCTCTAAAGGTTCTTCCTGTATCTTGTCCATCCTGCCATATATGTTGATCTCCTAGATTGTTGTACTTCACTAGAGTTAGAGTGGTAAAATTATCAGCTGCTTCCTTCATCCTTAAGAGGACAGCTATTGCTCTTAGCCTGTTATTTTTCCACTTCTGCTCTTTTATCCATACTTATAATGCAATCCACCACTGCTTTCATTTTTTCCTATCACCATTCCAACTCCCCAGATTGGCAACCTTCCTTGTTATGTTATTTCAGAAGCAAAGCAAAAGCTCCTACATCTGCTCCACTAACCTGTTCATGTCTACCTGTTTACCAGCCATATAATGACCTTGGAATAGACTTTTTTAGCAAGATGACTGGTCAAAGAGATCTTAACCTTTGAGATGCAAACTTTCTAGAATGACCAGTCCTAGAATTCCTGTTTTCTTTGATAACCTCGATTCTCTTCTTAAGCAGGTGAGCAACTAAGATGTTGCAGTGTCAGGCTACTTTGTGTCTTCTCTTTAGTGCTTTTCTTTCCAACTCATTTTCCCAGTGACTCTGATGCTTCTTGCTCTTCTTTACTAACTGGGCAATCTTTTCTTCAATGCACATATCCAAATAGATCCCTTTTGCAACTTGATCAGCAACTCTTGCCTTGAAATGACTATATTTCATTAACCTCTTTTTACTTGCCACTGGGATAACTTCTTCTGTAAACAAACAAAAAAAATAATAAAGGTCTTTAATGAAAAGGGAATATAAGGGTAGCTTTGAGCAAGTGTTATGCACCTTGATGTTGAAGTGCCAAATGCTTAGAGGAAAAGTAAAAGGATGCTTAGAGTTAATGCTAGTATGGTTACAAGTGCTTAAAGCTGGAAGCTCTGAGATGCTAATGCTACAGTTTATATAGCTACAGAATACATGCATGGACCAAGACCCTGATGGGAGAATTCCCATATATGCAGCACAGGGATCAAAAGGAAGAGAAGCATCCTGGAAACCATCAAGGGTTCTGCTTCCAGAATGGAAGAGAAGAAACAGAAATGAAAGAAACATGCAGGATAAAAGGCTAAAAGGCTAACCCTCTGCCCTAGGTCACCTGACCCATCACATGTTCTGATAAGATAAATGATTAGATAACCACATGGAGAAGATAAGATAAGGTCATGTGATCAAAAAAAGAAAAAAACATCATAACACAGACTAGTGGATTAAAAGGTGAAAGAAGCATTTTTGGACAAGATCACACAAGAAAAAATTGCAGCAGTGATCAAGAGAACTACACATTGTTACTGTATTACTGGAAGAATGAGAAAAAAAGAAAACAGTTGAGATTGAAATTTGAGATAGCCTACAACTGCAATATATTGGTTGCTTACTTGTTAAAAAGGAAAATCAATGTCATCAAGGAAGATTAAAAGAAGAAATTAGGATGTACAAGAAAGTTTAGGTTCATTTAACTTACCACTTTTAGACCAGCTCATATATTAAAGAAGTCTATTCTTTAATTGAGTTATGGCTGGTATTGGTCAGGATTTGAATAGTCTAGTGGAACAGATGGTGGAGCTTTCACTTTGCCAAAAGAATGATATTACAAGGAAGGTTGCAGATCCTGGAGCCTGGAATGATAATAGAGTCAAATGGAAATAATAGTGGATTTCTTTCTAGGTCTGGGTAAGAAAGCAAGACTGGAAAAGCAATTGTTTGCATATAATAGCAGTGCTTTTAAGAATAAAGGAAAAGGCAGATAACTTAGCCACTTTGATATTGATGGAATATGATGATTTAGAGAATACCCACATCTGACAGGATGATTAAGAAACAGGTAAGATGTTCAGAGAGATGATATGGCCATCTTGGCTGGATCTCCAGGCCAAGATCAAGGGACATTTTAGAATTGAGGAGTTGGCTCATTAGGGCCTCAAGGAACTCCAATAATTATGATAGCAAGAAATAAAGATGAATAAGTTTTTAAATAGGTTTAACTTGTTGAGGAAAGAAGTGGAAATTGTTATACTGCAAGACTTTGAGCAACTACACCTATAGCCTTGGTGTGTACTCCTGCTGCTGCTAAGGGTTCTGCTGAAGCCTAACCTTTGAACTAGAGGCTAGAATAACTAGGTAAGAAGGATACTGAGTCAAGGGACTTGTGAAAACCTTAGAGGTTCAAGTGCACAAGACTAAAGACTCCAGCTTGGACTTGCACCCCTTTTGTACTATTTCATCTTGAGCATGGACCAAGAGAGTGTGCCCTGCCCTACAGTAGTGTACAGTAAGCTATCCAATGGCAAAAAGAGAGTAAAAGTCTAGAAATACATAAGAAAAACAGATAGTATGAGATTATAGGTGAAGCAGGGGACTACCCACTACTCCTTGATACTTGGGTCAACCTTGGTGGACACTCCTATCTTATCCTTGATAACTGATTGGGCTTTTGTGCTAGTGGCCCAGAACTAGGCAAGTAGAGAAGGGATGAGTAATGGGCCCTTGTGTAAACCCTTAGCCAGCAGTACTGAATGATCAGACTGTATAACCAGCCTAGAGGTCAAGAGAGCAAGACTGGGGAAACCCCAGCTTGCACCCCCTGCCTTTTATATTGTCAAGATCTGCACACAGACCAAGTACAAAGGGTCTACCCTAAAGAGTGCTATCTGTGGACACCAATAGCTAAAGTAGCTCTTGCCTCTAAATAGATATATGAGTAAGAGAACATGGGGCAACAGTGAGGAGTGAGGCAGTGGCCTCATGGATCAAGGGATAAGAATGGAAGAGGAACCACACCATGAGGAGTGGGAAAATGAAAGGACACAGAAAGAGATCAATAAATGCAGCATGGCCGCTAAGAGGCTGAGGAGATCCAATCTGAATCTCTGTCACAGATCAGATCCTAATCTAGATCATGAGATCAGATATCATCGGAAGATCTAGATCTCATCTGAGATCTGCCACATCATATGACCAATACCTTATGCCAGGGAATACTCTGAATCTAGGACTTAGCCTTAGCCTAGGGTTTGCCTTATAAGGCAACTAGTTTGCATGATCATGTGCTTCTGGCACATGACCAGTTGCATCTCATGCTCCACAGTTCCCATGGTCACATGAGACCATCATGTTAGGCTTGAGCTGTAACAATAGGCTAGATTAACCTAGACCTAGTGAAGTATGAAGTGGCAAAGGTGTGAAATGTGAAATAGTGAAGATGTGACATTGTCATGTGATGTGAATATGTGAAGAGTCAAAGGAAAATGCAACAGGGTGAAAAATGAAATAAAAGGGAAAATATACATTATAACAGAAATAGATAACAATCATGCATTAGAGTTGCTAAAACAGGCAATTGACTACTGAATTTACTCTCAGATCACACTTCAAGGCAGAGTTAATGGTTATATCTCAATATGTTTGCAAGGTTCTAGCAAGTCAAAAGAACATTTGAGAAGATAACTATTGAGCAACCTTCTATTCATCCTTCAATTTCTTCTAACCATTTCAATTCTTCTTCTTTCAAAAATCAATTTCATCCTCCCCTTGATTCCCCTTCACATTTCACAGCTGTAGGAACCCAGCCTGGATGTGGGGCTTCTATGGAAATCAACAGGCAAGATGTTTGTTCTCCTTTTCTTCAATTATATGCTATAACTGTGGCAAAGTTGGCCACATCTCTCAGGTATGCATGGCCCCTTGTAATCCTGCTAGATCAATAATCCCCACTTATGTTGCCTCAAGGCTGCAACAAAAGTGGCAACAACAAATTCAATCTATTTGATTTGGAGAATTCTCTCCTTCAGATAAGAATGGTTGGTATACTGCAGAACCAGAGACTATTGGCCCAGTTTATAACATGGCAGACATAGCATGTTTTCAAAAAATCTTTTTAGTATCCTGGGATTTGATGGAAGAAGCCCAAGCATACTTCAAAGATATGTTTGAGTTAGAGGCCCATTAGCAGGTGGGAAAAGGCAAGGGAAATGCAGAAAACTAGATATCATGTTTTTAAAATGTTCTGCTTTTTCAAAATATGTACCATTATGCCTTTAGGCAGAAATTGATTGTTTTTATGCTGAGAAGATTCATTGAGCATGGCCCAGGCTGAATGATGCTTAATTCCTTCTGAAAGAAAAGCTAACAATCATTTGTACATAGACTTTGAATATGAAACAAGAAGCCTAGATCAAATTTTTAATTGAATAGAAAGAGATGAACTTAAAATAGAAACTGAATTATTAGGTAAAACAAGGGGTAAAAATGGAATACAATTAACTAATTGTGGTTTTACAGATGCCATTATTGACTCTGGCACATCATTAACTTTTATTGACCAGCAATATGTATGGAAACATGGCTTATATAAAAAGCATATGGGAAATTATCTGACAGCTTTCAATACTAATGGCATGCAAGGATCAATTGGCAAAATTTCAAGTTATGTCATATTGTACTTATCCATCAAAGACAAGAATAAAGTATGGCACCAAGAAAAGACCACAGCTATAATATCTTATTTAAGTACCATTAACTTTCTTATAGGATATGATCAGTTCAAGTAACATAACCCAGATATTGATTGGGTAAAAAAGATAATTCAGTTTCCAAATTGTGCACAATTATGTTGATAAGTACATATCTCCACTCTGGAGTATAAAGACTTGAAAAAAGAATTGCCTTACAAAGTTTAACCATTTTTGTTGGTATTTTTGCAGAAAGAATCAGAGTACATGCTGGTCAGGAAACCTTGGGACCATGTAGTTAACCTCAAACCCAACTTTATTCCCAAAAAAGGTAGAATTATTCCATTAGCTAATGCAAAATTACAGGAGATTAAAGAGTTTATCAACAAGAAAACATCAAAAGGTTATATTCAACTGTTAAAGTTACCACAAACATCTCTGGTGTTCTTTATTAGTAAAAAGAATAGTGGTAAAAGAGTAATCATTAACTACAGATATCTCAATGACTATACTGTCAAGAATAATTATCCCATTCCTCTTATCTCTACTCTTATTAATTAACTAAAAGGAGCTGATCTGTTTAATATCCTAGATCTCTATTGGAGGTATAACAATATTTGCATTAATGAAGGTAATGAATGAAAGGCCACTTTCACAACCCCATTGAGTACATATAAACTATTGGTAATGTATTTTAGCATATGCAATTTACCCAGCACTTTTTAAAACATGGTTAACA
Organism: Pulveroboletus aff. viridisquamosus; assembly: GCA_038088935.1. NCBI lineage: Eukaryota > Fungi > Basidiomycota > Agaricomycetes > Boletales > Boletaceae > Pulveroboletus > Pulveroboletus aff. viridisquamosus. The sequence continues at coordinate 8,623 of JBBPJW010000820.1, forward strand.
ACATATTTCATGATCTTTGAGCTAAAGTCCTTATTTATATTGATAATATTATTATCTTTACCAAGGAAAAGGCTTGGGAAGATTATTTCCAGGTGGTCAATGAAGTCCTCCATTGGTTACAGAATCATGACATTTTTCTTAAGCCTAGCAAGTGCCATTTTGTGCAATTAGAGATTGACTATTTGGATATGGTGGTCTCTAGAAAGGGGGTACAGATGCAGCTTAACAAGACTAACACCATCCAGAACTGGCTGGTGCCCTCCATGGTCAAACATGTGCAATCATTTTTAGATCTAGCCAACCACCACTGCCATTTTATTTCTTACTTTGTGGAACTTACTTACCCTTTTCATTATCTTATATGTAAAATGTTATGATTGGTCCTTTTATTTTTCCTCTCTTGCCTTAGCTTCTGCTCTCCATGCATCTCTGACACTTCCTTGTTGTATTCTGGAACATTCAGACTTTTTCTGTTCCAAAACAGTTTTCAGTCAGCAGGTATTACTTATAGCCCACTTCTATCACATTCCATCCATTTCCACATGGATCACTTACTCATTTTAGTCATGCACTCTGACTCATTTAACTGAATTGGAACCTTATCATCTCTGTATAAGCGGCATACATTTTTTCTCATGTTTCTTGTGCTACTTCTGCCTTATTTAATCTTGCTTTCTTCAAGCATTGTCTGAACCTTTGCCCTACCCTTACCAAGGGAGTCCCACTTACATTCTCTGATGGCAAGCATCACTCAAGAGTCCTTGACAAGCACTAGTGTCCCTGTCTTGTTTCCAACCTCCACTAAGGAACTATGGTGCTGTTCTGTATTTGCACCATCCTTAGCACCTGAGGCTAACCACTGTTGAGCCTCTTCCATAGTCCACTGTAGCCATAAGGTCTATGTTGGTCCCTACCCAGGCCTAGTATAACAAAAGAAGTAGTGTCTTTACTTGCAGCTACCATTACTGTAGTTCTACCAATATTTTACCCAAGACTCCCTCATTTCTTAACACTCTCTGGGAAGAGCCTAGATCTCAACCCATAGAGAATTCCCTAGAATCTTCTAAAACAGAAAAACTTTGACCCACCATCCTAGCTTCCTGGAAGATAATCTTCACAATCTCTTTTTGTCCTTCACAGAATACCAAGAACAAGACTGCCCTCACACATGAATTCTCTTCCTCTCTACAGATCCCTCAGAAACCCACTTCCCCCTTCACTACTCCTGTCTGCCACTGCCCTCTCTTTCCTCTTCCCTTGAATTCTCCCCCCTTCTTCACTATGACCAACTCTTCCCCCATATCAAATCCACTGAGTTCTATTTCAGTGCCTCCAAACACTTTAATGGTGACCACAACAAAGCAGAAGCCTGGCTGAACTCAGTCCAGTTTTACCTCTTTATTAATGCTGTAATCTATAACTCAAATAAAAAGAAGATCACATTTACCTCTTATATATGACTAAGGGCCCCATCCTTTCCTTGGCCACCATCTACTAAAAGAAGAGTATTGCCAATATGATGGTATTCATGGGTTCTTTTAGCAGCTTTTTTAAGGCCTTTAATGCCTTGTTCAAGAAGCAATATACTGTTATATCCATGGTCCATTGGCTTGCCAATATCCAGATATATCAGAACAAGAAAGGCAAGTGGACCTTCTTGCTTACTGAATATACTGCAGAATTTCAGAATTATATGGTCCTTACCAATGTCAAGGACAACAACATCCTTATTGCTTACTACAAAGCCACAATTCCCCTCTGGCTCTCACATCAAATTCAAAACCTTGACAAGATTTCCACCACTGTAGAAGAATGGTACAAGAAAGCCATCCACTTCCAAGGAACCTTAGAATGTGTCAAGCTTACTGAGCTTCATCACAAACACTCCAAGGCTCATATCTGGACCCCTGCCCCCTTAGTCACCCCTTAGGCTGAAAAAGACCTGAACACCATGAATGTTGACTCTGTTTGACTTACAAAGTTAATCCTCCAAGAGTGCAAACAATGTTTCAAGCTCAGCCTTTGTCTCTAGTGTAGAAAACCTGGACACAATGTGGTCTTATGCTTTAACCAGTGCCCTTTCCCATCTGTATCCAACTCCACCACCCCTGTTAAGAAATCCATCAAGAAGATCACTGTCAAAGAAGAGACAGTGGAGATTGAAGAAATTAGTGACAAAGAACCAGAAGTAGAATAAGCTGGGTTGGATTTTTGAAGTGGAATACCTCCTCTACACAAGGTGCTTGTTATGATTGGTCCTATCCTTTTTATTTTGTTCTACCTTCTGAACTTTACACATCTCAGATGCTTCCTTGTTTACCTGGGCCTAGCATAACAAAAGAAGTAGCATATCTACTCATGGCTATCATTGCTGTAGTTTCACCAACATTTCTCCCAAAATACCTTCATTTCTTGACACTCTCTGGAAAGAGCCCAGAACTCAATCCACAGAGAACCCCCTAGAATTTTCTGAAACAGAAGAACCCTCAATCCACCACTCTAGCTCTCTAGAAGACAATCTTCATGATCTCTTCTTACCCTCCACAGAATATCAAGAACAAGACCATGTGTTATAAATCTAGACCAATAGCAAGAGGAAACCACCTTGAGGAATGCCCAATACTAGGGGGACAAAAGAATGGCAGCCTAGAGAAGGCACTAGGAAACAAGGTAAACAAGTAAACAAGTGCTCTAGACCAGGAAACTAGTCTATGCCCTTGCCCCTTTATATATTGCTACAAAGTGTGCATGGACCAGGCCATGAGGAATATTTGAGGTAGCTGGTGTATAGAGAACAATGCTAAATAAGAAAATAGGGCAAAGGGAAACTAAATAGGAACCAATGGCAAATAGGGAGTAATTAGTAAAAGAAAGCAAGGCAAAAATAAGATATGACATTAGAGGGCTAGACCATAACATCAGAGAAAGTCTAGGCTACAATAAGGTAAAAGACTATGCTATATAAGGTGCAAAGGCTAGACCAGGCTAGATTAAATCTCATGGCATGATAAAATATAAGAAGAGATAAGATCAAAGAAAGTGGTCAAAGAAGTAAAGAGTAAAGAGAACTTAGCTTAGGGTAAGAATAAAAAATAGCCCCTAGCTAAGTAGTGCCAGTGTATAACACCATGCCCTTGCACATGAATTCTCTTCTTCTCTACAGATTTCCTGAGAACCCACTCCCCTCTTACCCACCCCTATTTACTGCCATTCCCCTTTTCCCCTTCCCTTGAAATCTTTCCTTCCCCCACAATGTTCAATATCTCTCCCCTCACCAAATCCATCAAACTCTGCCTTGATGCCCCAAAGCACTTCAATGGTGACCACAAAAAAGCAGAAGCCTGGCTGGACTCAGTCCAGTTTTACCTCTTCATCAATCTACAACTCTGATAAGAAGAAGATCACATTCACCCTCTTACATATAATCAAGGGCCCTGCCCTTTCTTGGATTACCACTTACTACAAAAAGAGTATTGCCAGTATGGTGATCTCCATGGGATTCTTTAGAAATTTTGTTAAGGCATTCAACACCTCTTTCAAGAGGCAAGACACTGTTGTTTCTATAATCCACTGGCTTGTCAAACTCAGATGCATTAAAACAAGAAAGGTGAGTGGACCCCCTTACTTACTGAGTACACTGCAGAGTTTCAAAACTATGTGGTTCTTGCCAACATCAAGGACAACAATGTTCTTATTGCCTACTATGAAGCTAGGATTCCTTCCTGGCTCTCTTGTTGAATTCAAAACCTTGACAAGATTTCCATCACTGCAGAAAGATGGTACAAGAAGTCATCCACTTCCAGGAAACCTCAGAATGTGTCAAGCTTACTGAGCTCCACTGCAAAAACCCCAAAACCCATGCCTGGATTCCTACCCCCTTAGTAATCCCTTGGGCTGAAAAAGATCTGAATGCTATGAACATTGACTCTATTCAACTTACCAAGCTAACTCCCCAGGAAAGAAAATAATGCTTTAAGCTTGGTCTCTGTCTTCAGTGTAGAAAGCTGGGACACAACAAAGCCTCATGCCCCAACCAATGCCCCTTATCCATACCCATTCCACCACTACCCCTGTCAAGAAATCCATTAAGAAGATTATAGCCAAAGAAGAAATAATAAAGATTAAAGAGGTTAGTAATGAAAAATCTGAAGTGGGAAGAGTTGGGTTGGATTTTTAAAGTGGAGTACCTTTGCTACACAAGGTGTTTCTTCTCTCTTATGTGTACCTGTATTTATATCATTCTCTAGAAAGTATATAAGAATTCCAGTACAAGTTCTCCCTTTGTGTTATACATCTTGCAAAACCACCACTTTTACATTACATGATCATGGGAGATATACTCCTTTTCAGGAAACCCTAGCTTGGGGTCTGACTATTCTATAAGTATCTTATGGTCAGTGGTCATGTGACTAGGGATCTGGAATCTTCCCTATCTCAGATCTAGTTGTATCTTCTTGGATCTAATGAATCTTGGATCTACATCTATGATCTTATCTGTGACAGAGATCTCCATCCTCATATCAACCCTAATCTTCCATTATAAGTCTTTCCTTCTCTTCCATTCCTTGATTCATGAAGCCACTACCTTACTCTTTAATATCTGCTCCATGCTTTCCCCTCTCCTATTTAATAGTGTGTCCTTACTGCTATTGGTGTCCATAGATAGTAGTAGTCTAGGGTAGGCTTAGTGTACATGGTCTGTGCACCACCCTGGGCCATATATAAGGGGCAGGTATGGGTAGTCAAGTCTCTCCAGACTTGATCACTTTGTACTTTGCTTTGAGCACTTCTTTGAATTCCTACCCTTTGAGGAATAGGCCCATAGTTGCATGGGCACAAGTCTCTTATGAGTCCTCCTTTGTCAATCCCTCCTTGGTTGCTCCTCTTCAGAGCCTTCTTTAAGATTCCCTTTTGTGTTCCTCTTCTTGCTCCTCATCTAGAGATAGTCTCTGGGATCCAGAGTCATAACACTTTGTATGTCCAAGACTAGTCTTAGATGCCTCTGCCCTTGTCAATAGCAGAGCACAAATCAATTGTATCAACTGGAAATTTGTCTTCCACCACAAGTTCCCTTGCATTCAACTTCCCATTCCTCTTAACATTCAAAAAGTCAACTTTTCTCTAAACAAGAAGGGTTATATTATTCACATGTGCACCATACTTCAACTCAAAGGAGTAATCCACTCAGTTTCCTGCTATGTCATGGCATGTGGCAGGGAAACTTTGATCCTAGGACTCTCATGGCTTCAGGCCACAAACTTGAGCATAGATTGGATGACCAACTTACTTACCAATCCCTTTACCTCTGACCAGTCTCAAAAACTCTATCATTCTGGAACTGCCCAGTCTATCCTTAGGCAAAACCACATTAGAAAGGTAACCCTTCCTGATAATGAACACCTAGTTTGCTATCTTAAAAGCAAATCCCCCAGCCAACACATTAGCAATGCCTTTTATGAATGGCATTTCTCCCAAGTCATCAATACATGCTTTACATTTCTTTTCTCAGTAATGGTAGTGAAGCTTACTATCTCCTTGAAGCTTGCCATAGAAGCCAAGGAAGCCAAGTCCAAGACTACTTTTCCCCTTAAGTACCAGCAATTTACTGCAGTCTTTGCCAATACTTCTAAAACTCTAAACAAATTTCTATTGGCCAGAATCTATGATCATGAAATCAATCTCAAAGAGACCTTTATACTCAAGATCAGGAAGGTCTATTTCATGTCTGCCCCTGAATGCCAAGCAACTGAAGAGTTCACTGAAAAAAACATTTACATAGAAAAGATCTATCCCTTTAATTTTCCCCAAGCCTCCTTTTTTTTTGTTAAAAAGGAAGGATGGCAAACTCCACCCATGCCAGAACTATAGGTATCTCAATGAACACATCATCTGAAATGCCTACCCCCTTTTCCTCATCTCTAACCTCATCAACAAACTTTATAAAGCAAAACTCTTTATCAAGTTTAACATTTGATATGGCTACAACAATATCCATATCAAGAATAGACACCAATGAAAAGCTGCATTTATTACTCATAAAGGCCTCTTTGAACCCATGGTAATGTTCTTCAGATTAAATAACTTACCAGCCATCTTTCAGCATTTTATAAATAACTTCTTCCATAATATAATTGCAGAAGGCTGGCTTGTCATCTATATAAATGACCTTTTTATCTTCTTCTCTGATACTAACACCCACAGAACTTATACCTTCTATGTTCTTCAACAAATGGCAGATTTTAATCTTCACTTAAAACTAAAGAAATGCATTTTTGCCTCTCTAAAGGTAAAGTACCTTAACATGATGATTTGCCCTAGCAAACTCACCATGGACCCTATCAAACTTAACAGTATTTTCAAATGGCCTATACTTCTGTTACACATCTAGTGAACATGATGATCTCTAGCATGTGACCATGGGAACTTCAGAGCATGTGATGCAAATGGTTGCACAGTTATATGACAAGAAGCACATGATCATGCAAATGAGTAGTTTAATAAGGATAACCCTAGGCTAAAGCTAAGTTCTTTATATTAGAGTATTCCCCTGCACAAGGTATTAGTCATGTGATATGGCAGATTTCAGATGAGATCTGGGTACAGTCCCTAATGACATCTGATCTTATGATCTAGATAGAGAATCTGATCTGTTGCAGAGATTCAGATTGGATCTCCTTAGCCTTGCTGCTGCCATGCCCCTTTCATATCTTTGATTCTGTGCGCTTCCATTCCATTCTCCCATATCCTCATGGTGTGGTCTTTTCTTTCATTCTATTCCCTTGATCCATGAGGCCACTGCCTCACTTCTTATTTCTGGTTCATGTCTTTCCCTTCCCTTATTTATATAGCTAAGCAATTACTGCTATTGATGTCTATAGATAGTAGACCTTAAAATAAGCTCCCTATACTTGGTCTGTATGCAAACCCTGGCAATATATAAGATAGAAAGTGCAAGCTGGGTCTTTTCTAGTCTTGCTCTCTTGACCTCTTAGCTGGTTATATAGAATAACATCTTCCTGCTAGCTTCTGGTTTATATAAGAGTAGTGGTCTCATTCTTCTCTTATTGCCTAGTTAGGGGCCACTAGCTAAAAGCCTCACCAGCATTCCAGGATAGAATTAGGAGCATTCACCAAGGTTATTTGAGTATCAAGGACAGGATAGTAGTTATCATTACAGTAGGCCCTCTATACCCTTTATTATCAAGTAAAATAAATCTACCTCATATTCACTCTCCTTTATTGAACTGCAGAAGTAAATACCAATGCTATTTGCATTGGTCTAGAAGCCATCCACCACCAAATGTCATTTGTCCTGGATAACTTAGCTTATCAGCTTGAGTTTGAAGAATTTCTTTCTAACATTGACTGCTTTTGTTATGGCTTCTTGCTGTTCTATTCTTGTAACTTGAGTCAGCCTTGGTGGATGCTTCTAATCCTATCCTGGAATGCTAGTGAGGCTTTTAGCTAGTGGCCTCTAACTAGGTGAATGAGAAAGAATGATACTATGGTCCTGTGTAAAGCCTAGGGGGCTCAGCAACCAAGGGAGCATGCCTCAAGAGAGCTAGAGTAAATCCCTTCTTGGGATGGACTTAAAATCAAGAGAATCTCTTGTATAAACCTTTAGCTAAGAGGTCAAGAGAGCAAGACTGGGGAAATCCCAGCTTGTACCCCCTGCCTTATATATTGCCAGTGCTTGTGCACAGACCAAATACAGAAGGCCTACTCTAGACTATACTATTTATGGACATCAATAGCATAACTGGCTCTTATTATAAAGGGGAGGAAAATGCATGGGGCAGATATGAAGGAGTGAGGCAGTGGCCTCATGGATCAAGGGATAGTAATGGAAGAGAAGCCACACCATGAAAATGTGGGAGAATGGAAGCACACTAGTTTTCAGATATGAAAGAGGCATGGCCACTATAAGGCTAAGAAGATCCAATCTGGATCTCTGCCACAGATATAGATCCTAATCTAGATTCTAAGATCAGATATCATTGGGGACTGTACCTGGATCTCATCATCTGCCACATCATATGACTGATATCTAGTGCAGGGGAAATACCCTGATATATGAATTTAGCCTTAGCCTAGGGTTATTCTTATAAGAATACTCATTTGCATGATCATGTGCTCCTGGTCACATGACTTTGCAACCATTCACATCATGTGCTCAACAGTTCCCACAGTCACATGCTTAAGACCATTGTGTTTGCTAGTCACATAACAGCTTCAAATACAAATCATCAGTTATCTATATTTATGCTTTCTCTACTATACTCTCCTTTCCATCTGCATCCTTTTCTCTCCTCTTTCCTGAGGAGATTAACACCATTACCCACATCAAGCACTGGTGAACTGGCCACCATGGTTATACCTCTCTTTCTTCTTTCCATTCCCATTACCATAAGAATTGTTTTCAATACCATGCCCTTGGACACTGCCATATTAACTGTGCAGTCTATTAGTGCCCCACCTGTCTGCAATGGCAACCTGGTTATAATCAGGCCCACTGCCCACTTTACCATTCTCTGCCTTGCCACTTCTCCTCCTTCAGCTCCTCCAGCTTCTCCTATGGCTTTTTCTGTGGCTTTTTACATGGCTCCTCTTGTGAATCCACTTATGGATTCTTCTGCTTATAATACTCATACAGCTTCTATTGCTGGGCTCCTCTATCTCTCCCACCCCCTCCACCTTCTTATTACTCCAATAATGGCAATGATGTCATTAACTCCATTGGCCAGGCCAACATCACTGGGATACTGGCCCCCTCCTTCTAGTTATCTGGGTTGTTTAACTGGGTCATTGAATATACTGGGGAAGTAATGTTATAATTGGTCCCATTCTTTTTATTTTGTCCTAGCTTCTGACCTTCACATATCTTAGACACTTTCTTGTTATGTTCTGGAACATTTAAACTTTTCCTATTCCAGAACATTTTCTCAGACAGTGGATATTACTTTTAGTACACTTTCATTGCATTCCATCCACTTTCACATGGATCCCTTACTTATCCTTAGTCATGTACTTTGACTTATTCAACTGAGTCTGAACATTATCAGCTCAGTATAAGTAGCATACTTTCTTCTTTATGTTTCTCATGCTTATAGCCCACCATAGCCATAAGATCTACATTAGTCCCTACCCAGGCCTAGCATAATAGTGCTCCTTTCCTCTTATACATGCCTGTACTTGTATTATCCTCTAGAAAGTCTATGAGAATCCCAGTACAAGTTTCTCTCTTCATGTGTTCAAGATTAGTCATAGATGCTTTTACTCTCATCAACAGTGAAACACAAATTAATTGCATTGACTGGAAGTTTGTCTCCTATCACAAGTTTCACTGTATTCAACTCCCTATTCCCCTTAACATCCAAAACATTGACTTTTTCCTAAACAAGAAGAGTTGTATTACCCACACATGTACCATACTTCTTTGACTAGAAGGGGTAATCCACTTGGCCTTCTGCCACATCATGGCATATGGCAGGAAGACTCTGATCCTAAAACAGCTTCTTGCCATTCTATCCTTGATACTTGAGATCCTTGGTAAACACTTCTATTCTATCCTTGAATACTGGTGAGGCTTTTAGCTAGTGGCTCTTAACTAGTCAATAAGAGAAAAATAAGATCACTACTCTTAAATAAACCAATAGCCAGCAGCATAAAGCTATATAACCAGCTAAGAGGTTAAGAGAGCAAGACTGAGGAAACCTCAGCTTGCACTTCCTGCCTTATATATTGCAGAGGTCTGTGCACAGATCAAGTATAGGAAGTCTACTCTAATGTACTACTGTAATGGCAACTACCATTCTAGTTCTTGTTACTTGTGTCACTCCTTGGTGAATGCTCCTATCCTGTCCTATTGCTGATGAGGCTTTTGGCTAGTGGCCCCTAACTAGGCTGATGAAAGAAAATGAATACAATGGTCCTGTATAAAGCCTAGAGGGCTCAGCAACCAAAGGAGTATAGTCTCATAAGAGCTATGGTGGATCCCTTCTTGGAATGAGACCACAGATCAAGAGATGCTTCATGTATAAGCCTAGTGGTTAAATAACCCTATTGGTTAAGAGAGCAAGACTGGATTTCCCCAGATTGTACCCCCTACCTTATATATTGCCAGGGTCCATGCATGGACCAAGTACAGGAGGCCTACCCTAAACCTACACTATCTATGGACACCAATAGCATATCAGGCTCTATTGTAATGAGGGGAATGCATGGGGCAGATATTAAGGAGTGAGGCAGTAGCCTTGTGGATCAAGGGTAACAATGAAAGAGAAGCCACACCATGAGAATGTGGAGAAATGGAAGATGCACAGGTTCTCAGATATAAATAAGACATGGCCACCATAAGGTTAAGGAGATTCCATCTGGATTTCTGCCACAGATCAGATCCTAATCTAGATCCTAAGATTATATATCATTGGGGACTGATCTAGATCTTATCTGAGATCTGCCACATCACATGACTGTTATCTTTGTGCAAGGGAAATACTCTGATAACAGGACTTAGCCTTAGCCTAGGGTTATTTTTATAAGGCATCTTGTTTGCATGATCATGATCATGTGCTCCTGGTCACATGACTATGCAACCATTCACATCATGTGCTCAACAGTTCCCACAGTCATGTGTTGTAAACCATCATGTTTGCTAGTCACATAACAACTACTATTTACAAATACCAATAGTTGTAATAGCTCAGCTATAAATAGGAAAAGGGAAATGCATGGGGCAGAAATAAGGAGTGAGGCAGTAACCTCATGGATTAAGGAATTGGAATGGAAGAGAAGATCACACCATAAGAATATGAAAAAATGAAAAAAAGATATATAAAATCTGTTATGTAACTAGCAAACACAATGGTCTTAAGCATATGACCATGGGAACTATTGGGCACATGATGTGAATGGTTGCAAAGTCATGTGACCAGGAGCATGTGATCATGTGAATGAGTATCCTTATAAGGATAACCCTAGACTAAGGCTAAGTTCTAATATTCAGAGTATTTCTCTGCACTAGATATTAGTCATATAATGTGACAGATCTCAGATAAGATCTAAATCAGTCCCTGATGATATCCAATCTTAGGATCTAGATTAGGATCTGTATTTGTGGCAGAGATCCAGATGGGATCTCCTTAATCTCAAGGTAGCCATGCCCCTTTTATATCTAAGAACCTATGTGCTTTCATTCTCTCACATTCTTATGATGTGGTTTCTCTTCCATTCCTTATTCTTGATCCATGAGGCCACTGCCTCACTTCTTCATATCCACCCCATGCATTCCCCTCATTACTATAGAGCCAGTTATGCAATTGGTGTCCATAGATAGCATGGGTTAGGGTAGGCCTCCTGTACTTGGTCCATGTGCAGGCCCTGGCAATATGTAATCCACCATAGCTCTCATGAGGCAGTACTCCTTTGGTTGCTGAGTTCACTAGGCTTTACACAGAACCATTGTATTCTTTCCCTTATATCAGCCTAGTTAGGGGCCACTAGCCAAAAGCCTCATCAGCAATAGGACAGTTAGGAGCATTCACCAAGGAGTAACATAAGTATCAAGGATAGAATGGCAAGAAGCTATAACAACTGGCTTCTGATTTATACAAGAGTAGTAGTCTCATCCTTTCTCTATTTGCCTAGTTAGGGGCCACTAGCTAAAAAGCCCTACCAGTTTCCCAGGACAGATAGAAGCATTCATCATGGTAGCTTAAGTAACAAGGCAGGATGGGCAGAG